>VZTV01097699.1:1520-15956 GCA_013400875.1 Anhinga rufa | reverse complement strand
ATATATGTATGTATGTCTTTATAAAGTATGAGTGAACAGATCATATAACTTCTGGATTTGTTCCTGATGTAACCATTTTGGAACAGTGGGCTCCATGCTGGTGTCCACATCTCCAAGGGGATGGTCCCAAGAAGAACCATGAAAATGCTTAGAAGATTAAAACTAGCATTTTATAAAGAAACAATCATTGATAACGGCCTGCTTGGCAAAGGGTAAGAGTGGTCTGAATACAGTCTGTGGATAGTTATATGAGACATATATTTTTATATATATAAAAGCAATAGTGAGTTCTTTGCTCTCCTGGACAAGAGGGCAGCAAACTCCAGAAAAACTAGACAAATCAACACTAGAAGAAGTAAAATCTAGCTATCTTTAATTGTGATAGTAGCTAACCATTGGGAAGACATAAAAAGGTAGACGGGAGATCTGCTACCACTGCTTTCCAAATGAAGCCAGATGTGAAAAACAAACCAAAAAAAGCCCACACCCTAAGAGCTGTGGGCTGTGCTGCGCTGGGAGCCGGGAGTTCTGCACCTGACAAACGCCTCCATCTGGCCTGAAAATCTGCGGTTAGGTTTTGGCTGGCACCTAGGTCTCTGCAGTGTGAGCCGGGTCGGGGCTGCCCTGTGACCGAAACAGGCACTGCTCCTCCCCGATCGGATCCCACCCAGCCCCGGCAAGCGCACTGGGTTGTCCTGGGTCAACACTGCTCCAGAAATAGCAGCCAAAAAGTTAATGTTTCCCTGCTAACCCATTCAAGAGAGAGGAGGGGGGGCTGAAGTGGAAGGCTAGCACTGTGCCTATGTTTGGGCTTTCCAGCTGGCAGGTTTGGGAGCCAACAGACCCTCTGGCCAAGAGAGCAGCTGGGGTAGATTTGTTCCCGGTTACACGTAGATGAATTGAAGAGGCTGTCACCAACTCATAGGCCTGTAGGATAACTCAGGTGGGAAGGGACCTCAAGAGGTCATCTAGTCCAACCTCCTGCTCCAAGCAGGGTCATGGAGAGGTTTTTAAAATGTTCCTACCTTTGAAAAGCCAGCCTTCTCTAGCTGTTGCTGGATCAGCCCTGCCAGAAACAACTGAACTGAGAGGCTGGAAAGGATTTCTTAAGCACCGTATCTTTCCCTTCAGATAATGCAATATAAATGTCAAATAACCTGCACACATTCCTCTCCTTCCCTCCTACGTTTCTGATTAAGAACATAGGCTAGAGGTTTCAGAAACAGCAAGGAAGCCTAAATCCCACTGGCTCTGCAGAGCGCTCAGAAATGTTCATATCCAGTCAGTTATCCTGAGAAGCAGCATCCACCTGTGTGAGGGCAGGATGCAGGGAATGCAAGAGGGTACTTTCAATGCCAGGTGATTTGCCCAGTGGCATCAGGTATTCCCTGGACTATAAGGATTTTTCCCTGAATGCAAATGCTCTGACTTCTCCTTTCTGTAAATACATTGCCCTTCTGAGCCTGGACTAGGACACAGGATGAGGAGTGGGGGCATATATGTGTGAGAAATGTATTTGAATACAGACAGTACATCACTAAAGCTGCTTTCTTTGCTGTGTTGATGCCTTTCACTGAGGCTCAGATAACTTGATTTGGCGCTATTCACTGCTAAGTTTTCCATACCAACCACAGCTGAGCTTTGTTTAAATGAGGTTTGCTGAAGCTGTGCTGAAAGTGAGTTTAAAGGTTCATGGTCTTTGGAGCAGATCCAGGCAGCTCTTTGTGCCTTCAACTCCCTTGGAAACTGAGGAGGGCCAGGGCCGGGAGAAGATTTGCATGAGCAAGTTCTCCCCCTGGTCCCCGCTCGAGTGCAAAGGGGAGCAATGAGCAACGGCAGAAATTAGACACCATGGGCCAGATTCTTCCTCCTCCTCTCAGTCGTCTCATCTGCCTCTCTGCTATTTTGACCGGGTAGCACTCAGTACATGCATAAACGGCGGCACAGGATGCAAGCAGTGAGGAATCAAGCTCTGGCGGAAAGTTTTAGGGATAAGAAGCTATGGCACTGCCTCTGTGCCCTGGGTTGTGGCAGTCGGAGAGGAGGAGGCTAATTTTGCTCAGATAATTTAAGTAGCAAGTCGCCTTTAGACCCTGTAAAGAGCCTCTACTACTTTAACAACAACTGCACCTGCAGTGTCGAATGCCCAATGCACTACTTTGCATAGTGCAGCCACTGTAGAAAACACACTTGGCATCCCCCCAGCTTTCTTTTTCTGCAGTAACCTCCTTGCTGAGGAAGCAAGCTGCTGAACCAGTGTGAAAGTTATTTTTATTGTATCTGGGGTGCTTTTGTTCTCTATTCTCTTACAAGAAAAAGAAAGCTTGATCACCCTGTGACCTTGGAGCCCATAGGCAACTTCAGATTTATCCGAGAAATACCACCCAAGCTAGAAACCGGTCTCTAGTCTGAGCAGGAGAAGGATTAGTTTAATAAAAGATGACTTTACCGTCCCCAAAGGCATCATCTTCTTCTCCGGGTGCAGTCAGATCTTCTTGGGTGTGCTGCATCGTGGCGAGGACGCAGCTCGGGGACCAGCCAGAGCTCAGTGCTTGAACTGGTTCCTACGCTACAGCTCGACTATTTCCTTTCACCAGTTTCCTAAACATTTTGGTGGTAACAGCTTCCGCATCAGCACTTACGAAAATAGTCTCATTCATATGAATACCGCTTCTTGTTTTTATGGACAGCCTTTGAGATGAGTTTTGAGGTGGGCTGTCCTTACTGCTGAGGGAGAAGTTCACTTTGAGAGCAGAGGCACGCAGGACGGGCTCAAAATGCCCTGTCAGCCTGGGGTGTAGAGGTTTTGCATATGAATGTGAATCCTTTCTGATGGCAGAGGTAGAGCGAGGGAACAACTCACCCTGCTTGGTCTGCAGAGCAGCTTGCTTTCACTCCAGGGACAGTTTGACCAGAGTAACCCCCTGGGCTCTCTTGGTGCCATGTGTTCACGGGATGTTATTTTTTATTTAGCATGGCAGCAGTGACAGCACATTCTCACCTGCGTGGGGGTTACCCACGACAATGGGCATGTGGACAAGCTGGAAAGCCATAGGTGACTCCAGGGACATTGTTCTTGCAGTTAGGCTTTCCTGAATCACCCTCTTTGGTACGTTACCAAACCAAAGTACCTTCCTGATGATCAGGCGAACAATATAAGAACATCAAAGTAAAACTTGCTTTCTGACAATAATAGGCATATCATTTTAGTATCCCTGTCACTACTAATTCTGCATCACACTGGTCCCTTCAGTGGCTGCATTTTCTGGATTTGATAAAGCAAGTTGACTCCCTCCTGCCAGGTCTCTCAGCCTATAAGAGGACCATGCCTACAGACTAACTTACTCTAGACTTGCACAAAAATACATTTGGGCTTCAGGTAATGTCTGAGCCTTGCATAGTCCTGCTGACTTCATTGGACCACTCATGTGATATTCATGTGCACATACAGGTGTGGGACCTAACACCAGTAGTCCCTCACATCTCTGTTATCAGAAGGTAGTGTGTAATGACAGTAAACCTGTACTGAGTTTTGACTACTCAGTCTAGTAATTGCATGTGTCGCCACGCCCTTGAAAGCGAGACTCCCAGCACAGCAGTGGTATTCGCTACAGCTTCCAGTAGATGAGTCACAGCAGATGTAATCTCTAATCATCTCTAATTATTATGGCTTTTTTTTATAAAGCTCTACCAGTGGGTTTCTGCAGGGCTGAAAATGGAGACAGCTGGTCTTCTAGGCAGTGCACAACTTGAACTAGTCCAGATGGAGAAGACAAGACAGAAGACAGGACGGGTCCATTTGGAGCGCCTTAGCTAACCCCAGCCCAGGCCTTAGAGCCATGTTTATTAGGTCCTGTGGCAAATCCTGTGGCAGCACTTTGGTCATTGTAGGAAGATGAAAATCCCCTTCCCAGCTCAAGCACAGCCTTCCTCAGCGGGCAGGGTAAGATGCTTCCTGGTCCCTGGAAAGCGGCACTGCATCCCACAGAGCTCATGCCTCTCCCTCACTGTCACGTTGTGCGTCTCAGCTGCACAACCCAGGGGCTGCTGCCTTGCTGGGGCTGGGAAGCTGTGTTTTCCTAGGTGGATGTGGCCAAAGCCAAGAGCATCCTAGGACTTGTTTTTGGTGGGATGGTGTGGCTTGACTGCCTGGTTGTTCCTCTGCTGCAGCAGCAAGACTCCTTGAGGAACTCCATTTCTAGGAGGCGCCTCTTTTGCTTTGCTTTGCTTTAGAATTACTCTTGCTTAAGTCCCCGCAGAGTAAAGATGACAGTTTGGCCCAACAGGTAAGAGAGAGGACTTGTTTCTAGCCCCGCTGGATGGGCTTGGCAAAGTCACTTGTCCTTTCTAGACTTCCCCCCTCACCCTTTTCCCTGCCCTGCTTATTTGATGTGATTTCTTCAGGCAAGTACCACCTCTGGTTAGGTGGTAGCTCCACCCTATTGTGCTCAATGGGAGAGTCCCTCTGCCTCAGTAAGGCCCTCCTGCCATGGTGGTGAGTAGATGAAGACAGTGTTAAAAAAAGAGAAACACCATCACGGGGTGATGAGGGGAAACACAGCAGAAGAGGGGATCGGTAAGAAAAAGGAGAGAGGTGTGAGAAGAGGAAAAACAAGATGGAGATGTAAAAGCTGCAGAGGAAAAGCATCGATCTGGAGGGAGGAGATGCTGACACAGGGGGACAGCACCTCTCTAGGCGCTGCCTCCTAAAGCACACCCAGGGTCAGAGCTGGAAACTGCTGAGCTTGCAGAGCCTTCTGGGGCGAACATGTGAGAAGATTGCTGGGGGTGAGGGAAAGGAGAAGTGCTGAAGGAAAGGCAGTCACAGGATGTACCTTGTGTGAAAACTTCCTGGCAAGAATGGCTCCTGGCAATGGGCTGCTGTGTGGTTTCCTTGAAATAGCAGGAGGTGGATGGAAGAAATCTTGAGCCCCTTGTAAAGTCAATGGACGCTATGGAGCACGTCAGTCTCTGAGGACTGGCATGGGTCAGAAGAGGCTTTGCTGTTCCTGCTGAGGAGTTTTTTGGGGCTTGTTTCCAATAAATAGTAAGATTAGCGATACTACACATACAGAGGCAAAAGACTCAAAATGCATAGCTAGGCTAGCTGGAAGAAACTTGGAGAAAGTACCCTGCAACAGCAATGCTAACTTTCCTGTGTTGCCCTGCGATAGGAGCTCATTTGCAAATCCAGGGAAGTCTTAGCCATTTACCGCTTCCTTCAGAACACGAAGGAGCAAGCCATGCTGTCCTGGTTATTGTGGCAGCTCCCTTTTGTGCTGCATTTCCCTGGGACTTAAGGTTATTTCCTTACCCACTGTTTTCAGTCAGCCTCTCCGGATGCATGTTACCTTCACAGCCCTTTTTTCTTTTATTTTCAGGAATTAAAAGGCATCAAAAGCTGTCCTCTCTCCCGAAAACAACTGTCACCAGAATGAACACACTAGCCGGGCTGGTGATGAATGGTAATGACTCAGCCTCCATTGCAGATGCACAAAGAGGAGTAGTCGCTTTGATTCGTTCCCGTTTGCCACGTCGTCCCTTGACAGCAGCCTCACCTACATTGCCCGCAGCATGAGACGTTCCTCCAGAAACCTGTCCCTCAGGGGAGCACAGTGCTCTTTCCCTCGAGATGGGGTAAGTTAACATGGACAAAAACATCCCATCTCGCGTGGATGCCCGGGCCCCCCTTCTCCCTACCCCATCTTTGCATTTGGGGCAGCATAATTTTGCCCTGCCAGTTTGCATGCCTGTGTCTTTGCTGTTTACTGCTCTCAACTACCCAGCCTAGTAAAGTGGTTTCCCCCCTGCTTTGTTTTGTATCATATCAGCTTTCTTTTTGCCCCCCTGTACCCGCAGGAAGTATTTTTATCTCGTTCTTGTTGAGCTGTTCCAAAACACAGTAACTTTCCTTTTCACCTGTTGGCTAATAAAGCCCCACTCCACACCAAAAAAAAATCCCCAAATCAACTTTGTAGTCACTGCAAAGCTCTCACATGTGTGTTTTTCATGTAACCACATTTGATGCTGCTCTCAGTAAAAGCCACCACCCATCCTCTAAGAACCTGTCAACAAAAAGTGGGGGAGACTGAGCAAATGTCAAAAACAAGGGTGGATCAAGCAAGAAGAGGCAGCTGTTAGAACAGTTCCTTTAAATCACCCCAACCCTTCTTCTTCCCCTGCAACTTACTTTATCAGAATTTTTGACCCAGGAGAAAAATCAAGTGTTCTGATGTTTTCTCTTCAGATACAGGACTAAAAGCCAAGATTCTTTATGAAAAAGAAGTGTAAAAATTGTGCCATTTAGCAGTGTTGGATAGAGTTGTTCTAATTCACCCCTACCTTAAATTACCAACACTTCCACAAGCAGCAGGAGAGATGAGCTAGCCATTTTCTGCCCTGCTATGCTAGTGCAGAAGGGAGGTGTCTTAAACAGCTTCCGCCCTATTCACATCTCCTCCTGCACCAGTGCAAGGAGGATTCCCAAGACACAGAAAGTTGTGTCAGAGGGTTAGTTAGTCCCCTACTTTGTTCTGGGGCTATTTTGGGGGTGAAGATTGTGTTTGGGGGGATAACCTAAATGGAAAACAAGGAGTTAAAAAAAAGAGATAAAGGAAAACCAAATGATCCTGAGGGGGAGACACATGAAGGAGGATGTAGGAAAAGGTGGTTGACACCAGTTACTGGTCAGTTTGGGAGAGAGAGCGTTCACATGGATTTAGAGTACTTGTAAAAGTTTTGCTCTGGATATAGTTGCAGTTTCAGTTCTCCTAGTAAACATCCTCCTCAGAAACCTGAAGAATGGAATTACAATAACTTGCCTAGCTGTGAACTCCTTTGCAAGTTTCAGGGACTCCAGGGACTTAGAGTATGTTTAAACAGTCTGTGTCAGTGACTGACTGAGCTTAGTATAATTTTTTCTTTGCCAAACTCTTGAAACTTTTTGCACTTTTTTACCCAAAAACTAGGCTCATAGGTATATTCAGTTCCAGAGAAAACTTGGGAGAAATTCTCCCTCTGACTGTATGGGAGGAGAGTCAGTCAGCAGGCCAGAACAGTAGAAGACATGACTCACTCCACACAGCTTCACAGACCTTAGGAGCCCTATGCACAATTTTTCGTGAGGCTATACAACACACACCGCATAATCTGGAGAGCTGAAAAAAGGGCAGGCTCCAGGAACTGTTCACCCAGAGGAGAGGACAGTGGTTCCTGAGGAACCTCATACTGCGTTAGACAGTGGAGACGAGCTGGGTGTATGAGCTGGCTTCTGGGAAAACTGAACTCTTGTGCCAGGGAGATTATGGTGCCAGTCTGGGATGTAGCTCAATGCAATTGAGCTATGCAAAAGCCATGGTGGCTGAAGAACTGCAGGCTGGCTCCCCTAGCTCAGCTGGTTCCTGTGTCCATCTTGGACACCTTGGTTTGGGGGCTTGGGGAGAGGTATGTGCGTGGCCTTGCAGTCGATGCCCCAGCGGACATGCACATTGCAGGTAAGCAGGAATCACAACACAAGTGTTGTTATAGAATCATTGAATTATAGAATTATTAAGATTGGTAAAGACCTCTAGGATCATCAAGTCCAACCATCAACCCAACATTACCATGCTTCCTAAACCATGCCCTGAAGTGACACATCTACAGGTTTTTTGAACACCTCCAGGGATGGTGACTCCACCACCTCTCTGGGCAGCCTGTTCCAGTGCCTGACCACTCTTTCACTAAAGAAATTTTTCCTAATATCCAGTCTAAACCTCCCCTGACGCAGCTTGAGGCCGTTTCCTCTTGTCCTATCACTAGTAACTTGGGAGAAGAGACCAACACCCACCTCACTACAACCTCCTTTCAGGTAGTTGTAGTAAGCAATAAGGTCTCCCTTCAGCCTCCTCTTCTCCAGACTAAACAACCCCAGCTCCCTCAGCCGCTCCTCACAAGACTTGTGCTCCAGACCCTTCACCAGCTTCATTGNGCACTTGGCCTTGTTGAACCTCATACAACTGACCTCAGCCCATCAATCCGGCCTGTCCAGGTCCCTCTGCCAGAGCCTTCCTACCCTCCAGCAGATCAACACTCCCACCCAGTTTGAGGTGATCTGCAAACTTACTGAGGTTGCACTTGATCCCCTCATCCAGATAATTGACAAAGACATTAAACAAGACTGGCCCCAGTACTGAGCCCTGGGGAACCGCTTGTGACTGGCTGCCAACTGGATTTAGCTCTGTTCACTGCAACTCTCTGGGCTCGGCCATCCAGACAGTTTTTTACTCAGTGGTAAAAAACCACTGGTCTTTGGGCACAGTTGGTGCTGTACTCTCTCCCTTCACATTCCCTGCCATGTTGTGTGCCATGAACCCATCACATGCCCTGGAGGTGAGTTATATGTGTGCCCATCAGGTGTGTCACTGTAATCCACAACACCTAGCACATCCCACCAGGCCCATCAGAGGTGACTTTGGCTGTTTTCTTCTGCTCTCTTATGCCATTCTTCATTCCAGTATCACTTGGCCAATGAAAGTAAATCATTACCTTCCCATAGCAAAATACTATTTTAGTTCAAAGGGAGGAAGCAACCAACCTAGATGCAATCCCTACAGAATGAATACAATCCGGAAAATTGTACTCAGTAAGTAGTTCCCAATGGTTCATTATTAGAAGAGTTTTAGGTAGTCCCACGAGGAGCAGGGAGCTGGACTCGATGATCTTTATGTGTCCCTTACAGCTTGAGATATTCTGTGATTCTATGATGTGTGATTTTGCAGGGCTTAACCTTGGATCTGGTATTATTCAATATGTCCTTTAATATCCTAGATGGATACGATCACATTCATTACATTTGCAGATATCAGGCTGCCTAGTAATATACTTACACTGGAGGACAGAATCAAAATTCAAGCTAATATCGACAAACTGGAGATGTGGTCTGGAAAAACTGAATGCAGCTCAAGAGAGACAGCTGTGAAGTACTATGCTTAAGAAAGAATAATCTACCTCATAAATGCAGGCTGAGGGATGGCTGCTTCAATAGCACTTTTTTTCAGAAAAGAGGCTTGAGGCAGCCAAACATGAGTCAGCAATAACACCTGAAAACAGCAGACAACATGCCATCAGGTGTAATCTAAAGCAAAGACACAAGGTAATTCTCACGCTGTGGTGGGGGTTAGCAGGGCCTCTGCCAAAGCAGGACACAGCTTTCAGGCATCTCAGTTCAAGGAGGATAGAGGCCGTTTGGTGACAGTCCTGAGAGGAGTGACAAGACTGCTCAGAGGGCTAGAAAACAGGAAATTAAGGAAAAGATAGAAGGAACAGGAACCACTTTGTTTGAGGGAGATAAGATCAAGGCAGGAGATAAATGCAGTCCTTAAGCCCTCTTCTCCACCTCTGTGGTGCACAAGGAGTCATGGACTTAGGCTGCAGAATGGAGGAAGTAAATTAAGAAGAAAATTAAGTAGCAAACTAGCAGAAATTAGGAAGAAGCAAGCTAGGAAAAAAACTTTCTAACAGTCAAGACAGTGAAGCAGCAAAAGTTAGTGCTTGGGTGAGTCAGTGCTGAGTGAATCAGAGTGCTGCTTTAACTTACAAAGCATCCAGAGAGCTTTTGAAGAACAGAGTAGACAAGTAGCTATTGGGAGTAGTATAAAAGTAGATGATTCTGCCTTAGGGAAGGGCAGTGGGAGTAGGGGATCTCTTGAGGTTAGACTCAACGCTATTTTGCTAGAGCAGCTATTGAGTAATGCTGGATTTCTACTTGTTGGATTTATTTCTTAGTGACACTTAGCTGAGTGCTAAGTTGTCCCACCGCTTGAGGGGTTCAGCACATTCCAGTGGCTCTTCGCTGGGATGGGAATATCTTTGCTGTTTCAAGCAATTTAAGTATCCCTACCACCTCTGTAAGAAATCTTCATATCTGGTTGCTTTTGCCTTTGTTCTTTCTTCGTAGTTATTTTCACACCTATTCCTCTGTGATCCAGTGAGGTCACTGTCATCAGCGAAGAACAGATGATGGATTTTTCATCCTTTGATGATTAAATCCCATGGATTTTTCTCAGAAGTATTTCAGATTGTTTCCATAAATTGTTAAAGAGAAGCAGTCTGCATACATAAACTAAATGTGCATACACAAACTAGCTGATGCTATCCCCAGCATGATCAACAAATACGCTCAATCCTGCTAAGCATTGAAACCTTATGTAGGGTCACACATCAATTACATAATCTTTTTACCAACTTGAACAAATTCTAAAATTGAAAAAAGAGGTCTGTACCATCTTCTAATACCTATGCCAAAGCCACAAGACCTTCCCGATTTTCTCTACCATAGCATTTGTTAACCAAACATTTTTTCCCCAGTAGTAATTTTCTTGGGTGTTGGAGGAAATACAGGGAATAAATTAATCTCATTGTTCAGCTGTATGTCTTCCATCCCAGGCAAAATATACTGCAAGTTTATTCACAGCAATATTTCAGTAATATTTCCATAAAGACATGAGTTCTTTTTCTTTCCCTCTAGGTAGACTATTAGAAATGGAGTGAAAGCTCTGGGTCATTTATTTTAGACTCCCAGGTCACACTGTCAAACAAATGTTCCCTGTAGATGAATGCCTCTCCTTCACATTAAATTAATTCTGTTTGTAGACTATTCAGTTTTGGGGCCTTTACCGCTCTTCATTGTGTACACCGTTTCCAGTTTCTTCAGTGGCTGGAGGGAGTTCAGGAATTGGTCTTCTCCCCTAGTCTTCTCTGCTTCTTCCAGCTCCAACCAATACAGTGTTCGTTCTGCTGCTGTGAGATGGTTCTTGACAGTACTGACCCCAGGCATTTTGCAAGACAATGTAGGGTTTTTTCTCTGCCAAAGGAATTTTTGAAGACATTCTCCCATATTCCCTCAAACTGTGGGTAAGACGGACAGCTTCAGTTGTGAGATGGCTCAGACCCTGCCTGGGGCAGCTGCAAAAGGAACAGGCGTGCATTTCTCTAAGACAGCCTGACTTAGCTGTTTCCATCACCAGGACACTGTCAACTCTCAGCATTTCCCCGTCACCCACAATACATTCTTTTAATCAGTCCCTAAAATGCTATAAATTATTGTTTAATGCAGTTTTGCAGTTCTCTTGCAGAGCACTACTTAGCAGGGCCTGGCAGACATAAGGAATTGCTGCTGCAAATAATGTTCCAGGCAGAACTATGAAATTCAGACCATGCCTCTGCTTCCAAGCCACGTTACAGAGAGGGTTCCAATACCACAGGTCCTCTCTGGCAGGGTTTCCTCTGCCAGGCTCTATATTTGCAAGAGCTGGAACAGCCCTAAACCTTGAACCTCCTCTACATTGTAGGAAGGCATAATTTCAGTCTAGCTCACACAGGTAACTGCAAAGCTGATGTGATACCAGCTTCACCACAGGCTGGGGACGCCAGTGAGGTAGTTTGGTTTCTAGCCCGGTCTGGTTTCTGTGAAATCTTTGCTGATACTGGTCCTGACTTAGGTACTCTCTCCCAGGCTACGTGCCACTCACACCTGGTACCAAGGTCCCGGGGGGTCTGAGCATTTAAGTCCAAACTTAGTGACAATGGCAACACTCAAGCTTTTGATCCTTCCCCGGTTGCTTTTTCTGACCCATGCACTGCAGGTGACCATGGCACAGTTAGTTGTGGGGTTGTATTAAAACGAGCATCTTGGTTATAGAAAAATTTAAAAATGGTTCTGAAGGATCGAAAGACTCTCTTGTATTGCCTGTTTTGCATGTCATAGCAGAAGAGAACTTTTTTTTGTTAAGGATGTGGCGCTGAGATGGGCCTATGCTCTTCTGACTTTCAGGCAGTGTTTCAAGAACTTTTTCTGAAAAATGTCCTCGCTTTGTATTTGCAACCTCTTGGTACATCGATGCCACTCTGGGATCGAGTTCTCCAAATAATTGCAACAGTAGGATTTGCTTCTCCTTTTTCTGAAGCCCTAGAATAAAAGCATAGCTGAGAACGGAACCTGCGGTAAAGGAAATCTCACCGCAAGGGATCCCCACCCTGCTTGCCTTCCTCCTTGAGCAAGCGATACAGGGCATGCGCGGGGGCTGGATGTGCACAGGGCTGGTAATAGCTCTCCTGGAGGGATTGCTTCATTTTTATTCCTATGAAGTAGAAAATATAATTTTAATTTTTTTTCCTTTTCTAGCACAGTGTCTCACCTTTTGTGATTTGTTGAAGTGATTAGCAGCTCAGAAACAGTGTAATGACCACAGCAGAATGATTTGGCATTTGTATTTTTAGCTGCTTTTAACTGAAGTGTAACACTTCTCCCTCTCCTGCAAAGCACAGAGGGTCAAAAGAAGGGATATGGATTTGGGGCCCATCAAAAGAAAGAAGTGAAGAGCTACAATCATATCTTCCAGGAAGAAATTCTGGCAGCTGGGTAGACAAGCAATGATAATATTTGTCAAGTATCTTACAATGAGGAAATCCCTGCAAACATTTACATGCATCTGCAATTCTCTACCCCACAAAGGTGTAGTTTAAGAGAGGAGGTGAAGAACCCCCCCACCTTCAAATGATGGATCAGCATGTATGTAAACTGGCTGTTGTTGACCATGGTATTCTGAACAAATTTCACTCATGAAGTATACCTAAAGCCTTCCACTGACTGCACATGGTGAGGATTTTGGTTCACTCCTGCTGCATTGCTGCACTAATACTTAGCTGGCTCAGGAAAAGATCACCACCCACTGCATCAGTGTTTCTTCAGCAGCCTTGATTTTGTTAATCAGCCTGTCTTTCATCCTAGCCTTGTTTGCTGAGAGAGCTACTTCAGAGAGAGCCTAACGACACAGAAAAATAAAAATAGCAACAAGAGTTTCAACAAAATGTGACACTCTACGCTATTACTTTTTTCCTGTTTGCATCTCCTGAATTTTCTTTCTCTAGCAAGCTTAACTCTTGTGTAGAGACCACCACACACACACACACAGTTTGAGGCTAGTGAGAGGCCTTCCTAAACGGGAGTTGAACATGGAGTTAGCTTCTCAAAAGAAACAAAAAATGGCTCAGTCTGAAGTACAGTGTTAATGAGTTTTAGTATTTTACACAACAGGCAGTTCAGAAATAATCAGGGCTGATAGAAAATAACATGAGCTAGTGAAAAGGAAAATCAGAAGCAAACTAGTGTACCCCATGGGCAGACCCTGCTCTAGTATGGAATGGTGCTGTGGCTGATCTAACAGCCTCGGTACAGGCTTTGCTATTGCAGAAGGGACAAGAAATTGGTGATAGCAAAGCAGCAACTTAGAGTAAGTGGCGAAGCAGCTATTGTGGAAGACACACCGGCATGCCCTACATCATGCTTTCTGCACAGACAGTCTATGAAAAAGCTTTGGGGGGATGGGGGAGAAGGCTGTATTTTATCTCAAATTGACTTCATGCTGCCCACCCAGTTCTGGAGACTGGCAGAGTGATGCTACCTCCCAGGGAGGGTGGCAGGGTCAGAGGTACTGCCCAGGATGCAGCAGCTCACCTTTGCTGTCGCTGCAGTGTGAGGGAGAGCCTCTCCATGCCTCTCACTGGATGGCTGTTCCCCACCATGGCACCCTGCCCTCCCACTGGACCCCGAGCCGGTGGGGGACGGGGACGGTACCTCTCCTCCCTGTTCCTCTGCAGGGGCTGGCTAGGATGGGGATAAATACAAAGTCAAAAGAAAAAAAGGTTTTGTGGGTTTTTTTTCATCATGCATCTTAGCAACAGCACCTACACGAAGATCTAAGATCTTTTACCCCCCACCTTTCCAAGCAATTAGCATGCTGAAATACAGGCAAGAAACAGGATGGCAATGTCAAAACTGACACGTAGGAAGCCTGTTTCCTTTTCACAAGGGTTTCACCGTGTGGACCAAGCTGGCTGAGAACAATTTCTGAACCTTTCTCCTCCCCGTGGAGAATTGCCTCCGCAGCAGCTTTGGTAACTGTCCAAAACTGCCTGCTTTTGGTGACTGACGCTCTCCTGGTAGCTGATGCCCAGAAGGTCTCACATTTTCAAAGTAAGAAAACTCCAACCCCCATGGACTGCTCTCCAGTGAAAATAGGTTGCTCAAAAACATCTGAGAAAGGTGGAAAATGAAGGCCGCCTCTTTGAAGTAGATAGACTGTCTTTTGGAGCAAAGCAGAGAAGAAAGGCAGCTGGTGACATATTCAGTGCAGTGCTGGCTCCGCCTGAGCCTTCTTTCATCGGCCAAATTTTAAATTAATCTCAATCTGGTCTCTGAATCTTGTTGGCAAGTTTTTCAGTACATTTAAGACTTAGAAGAGGCTAAAGAAAGATGCTAGGCAGACAAATTTATGTTAGGGTTTCCAGGTGTGGCCACTGGTGCCTGGCAAGCTGTTTGTGAAACCAGAGGCTGCTGTGGGAAACGTGGGGTGATCCCCTCCAGCGCCACATGCCTCCTCTGTGCGGCTCACACCC
>VZTV01097698.1:0-26547 GCA_013400875.1 Anhinga rufa | reverse complement strand
CCTTCTTGTTATCCTTGACAACCAATCCTGTGGTTGTTTATGCTCTGATTTGCCACAGTTTCTTTCCAGTGTTTAAGTAGGTACCTTTTATTGTATGCTATATCCAAGCCCTTGGCTCGGGGATTAATATATAACTCTGTTTTCCGTTTCTAGTATTTGCCTATTCCTCTTTCAAGGTATTATTTTTATACTCTGTCTTTTACAGTGTGATTGTCTATGATCACTGAAGCAGTGACTCCACATGAAACCTCCTCTTGCCTGCTTGACTCTGCTTGTGTTTCTGCTCAGGTTTCATTGATTTCATCGTGGAACCCACTTTTACTGTGCTGACCGACATGACCGAGAAGATTGTGACTCCTCTCATTGATGAAGCTTCCCGCTCTGGCATGTCGGGGTTCAGGCGTTCCAGGTGAATAACCACGTACACCCTCCCTTCACTCTGCACATGCTGCCATTGTGCCTAACTCCCCCAGTTTTCCCTCCGCAGTATATGTCTTCCATGTGGCTTAAAGCCCCATATCTGCATTGCTGACACCACAGCTCACATTGTGACGTGACTTTGTTGCAGGGAAACTCCAGCCCAGGGTAGGGCAAAAAGGGAGGCTGGCATGAACCTGAGCCACCCCTCTAAAGGCAGTGAGCACAAATGGTTGTAGCCATGCAATCAGGTGAACTTTAGTGCTCTCGCAGTTACTGATGTCAAAGAGAAGGTAGAGGGAGTCGTTGGGAGGTACTCATTTCTTCATGTCTAGAAGTATAAATGGGATTAAAATACAGAAGAGTACTGGGAAGTATAAGCACACTTTAGTGACAGTATTTAGGGTTACGCAAATGTAACCAGAATTCACCTGGAGTTCAGGTGTAAGGTTCCTTGGCCCATTCAACCTGCTCTGTTGTAGAAAAACTACCCTTTTAATAATTTCATGGACAGGGTACATCTTGGGATTCAAATGCTGCATGGCTAGTTTTCCCTTGAGTAGGGCTACCAAGTCAGGATTCCCTCTCCCAAGTGACTTCTTTACTCTTGGGCTGTTACACAAAGAGCAAGCACTAATGTTTTTCTATGTCAGTTATCTTGCTGCCTTTATTAAAATGTGCACAATGAAGTGCCCATCCTTGAAAGACAACTGTAGGGTATGTAGCTGAAATTAGTGCCTGATTTCAGCCTCAGCTGAGGTCACCAAGCCCTGGACAAAGGTTGGCCTCCTGTCCTGTGCCTAGTGGCTCCCATTCGTGAATTTTAGGATGCTCTTCCTTTGACATATTTGATTTCTAGAATTGTTTGACTCTGATGAATATTCAGGGCGTGAAGATGCACAACGAAGATAATGGTAATGCTTTGAGTGATTTTTATGTCTTAGGGACTGTGGATACCAAAAAAATAAGCAGGGAAAAGCTGCCCTTTATTTCTAATACTGGCTCAGATTGTGCTGTTTGCTTTAACAGTGGTTGCCCTGGGGTGGGAGGGAGAGAGGGGAAGATGAGGGATTCAACTTAGTTCTTGTTTTTCCTGGTTGACTCTGTTATCTGGACTTACAGTCATTATTTCTTCTTAGCTGTATTTGGGTATATGGGATACTGATTTCTTCTCTGTTTTGTGATCTTGTGTCCCAGTCTGAATAGCATTAGTCCCTCCGACGTTAAAAGATCAAGTGTCAAGAGCACTGGGTCCGAAGGAAGTGCCTCACTCAACTGCTCCATACTCACTGTGGACTTTAAATGTTTTAAAGCCACCTGGACTGAGGTGGTTCAGCAGAACCGGGAGAAATGGAAAGCGCAAGCCACCAAAGGTAACAGCCAGGCTTCTTAGTGAAAGAATAAAAATTCTTTTGACCTCTTCTTCTTCAAGCTCTTCTTCAATCAAATTATTCTCCAAGTAAGCACTATTAGTTTGAAGGAATCTGCTTTTCAAGGTCAACAACCTACACTGAATTCAGAAAGATAGGAATATTGTGACTCATCTGTGCCTTATACTCTTCTTACACGGTGTAAGTGTGCGTAACGAAGAAGATGTGGACAACAGGAGGAAAAAAAATAATTTTAAGGGAGGTCCCCTAAAGTCATGAGTCAGACTCAGGGTGGGTGCAAAAATAGCTGGATCAGCATTTGTAGAGATAGGTTATCAGTTGTTAAGATTGAAAGAGGTATGGATGATAGTTCAGGGGAGAAGGACAGGATATTCTAGAATCACAGCTAGCTTCATATTTCTAGTGATGACTTGGATAATGAATTGGGAACTATGCTGCAAATGCTCATGATACCATCAATCTGGGAGGGACTGCAAATATTTCAGAAGAATATGAGGGCCCTGTTGGTTGCAAGTTGACCAGGATTCAATATTGTCATGCTATTAAAAAAAAAAACCCAACCCAAAACAAACAAACAAATAAAAATCCCAAATAAACCTTGCTTTTAAGACCCCTCTGGCATTCTTCCTGTCTTCCCAGCGGTCACAAGGCCCCCACAGCAGTGCTGTGTCCAGTTTTAGCCACTGCAGTTCAGGAAACAATATGGACCAGCTGCAGACAATACAGGGTACAGCAATGCAAATGATGATAACTGTTTATAGCTGAAAGCAGTTTTCTGAAGACTACTGCAGCTGCGAAATGAGGGAACTATTTTTCTATGCAAATATCCAAATATGTCAAATATATTAAGAGCAGAAAAAATGAGCAGGTGATTATAACCTAATAATAGGTTAGACATTGGCAAATCTCTTTTGTTGGAGATCTTTGAGAACTAATGAGAGCCAGCTGTTGAAAACGACTTGGGTATAACTGCCCCTTGCCTCCAGGGGCTGAATGATTGCCCAAGATCTCTGTGAGCCCTGGGGTGATTTAGACAAGCTTTGGTACCAGAAAAGAAGAAATATATCACTGATTAATTTTTTTTTCTTCATGAAACTGATTGCGATACAGTTTCTTCTCTGAGCTGACTGCTTGTTACTCAAACCCTTATTTAATGGAATTGTATTTCACATAAATGGAAGGAGTTTGATTTTAATGTATTATATAGCCTTGGCTTCAGGGTTGATGGAAGATTTGGCATAGTTCTCCTATTTGCCAGAGCAGATTGTTCCTCTCCAACTGAAAGACCTGTCTAAAGGTGCAGGAAAGCATGCATTATTATTCAAATTAAATTTTCCTTTGTGATTAAAACTTGCCATTCAGAAAAAGTCTTTCTAGGCTTTCCATGAAAATGAAAACAAAAACATAATTCAAAATCTGCTTATTTGCCAGGGGTTTTTTTTAGCTTTTTTTTTTTTAATTGGTATTTACTATTTCACGGTTCTCTCTGGACCAAGCAAATTAAAGCTAACCATACAAGGAAAGCATTTAACGTGGTCAGTATCTCACAGTATAGAAGTGCTGAGTGAATGAAGCCTATACAGTTAACTAATTTTAAGGATTTAATTTCAACAGGTACTATACATATTTGCTTGTCTACTAAGGATCTACTAGATAAAAATCCTATATGCAACAAAGACCTGTGGGGAAATAAATAAAACATATTTTACATTTCACCTAAAACAAATATATAGTGTAGATCATAATAGATTCTGGCTATTTAACTTTTAAATGTGCTTTGTACCCACTTGCTGTGACTGCTTTGCATAAAGACTTTTTTCTAAATGTGCACATGTAAATGTCAAGTTATGATTCAAGTGGATATGCACACATTGCTTAACTAATGCTGCTACTGGTAATATGTATTGATGCAGTATTTCATATCCATTCTCTACATAATATCCTTACGATAAGTGTTTGGTTACTAATACTTTAGCTGGGGAGCAAAATGTTTTATTTTTAATTGCCTCACAAAAAAATCTTTCTAGCAGCTCCTGAGGGTAGCCTATGGAAGAATTAGTTGATCACTTGAAAGCAGAGAGCTCACCAGTATGCATTATTAGACATGGAGGCCCTTGAGTAGGTTATTTTATCTTTACCTTTCTGACATTAGCCCTGAAGAGCTGATTTACATCTTACATTTACATTTTACATTATTTAGTTTTTCCCAAACTTCATCGCCAATAACTTGAATCAGGGCCCCGGTTTATGGGTCAAAGATTCAGAAAGCACTCTCAGCCTCTGTTCATCTGAATTCATTGAATTTCACATAATTTCTGTGTTTCTGGGTGCATTTAGCAGTACAGACATGCATATTTTTTGATCCTGAAAGATTTATACAAACGTATGGTTCAGCATACCCTTGTATGGACTGGGGACTAAGGAACTGTTCTTGGACTCCAGAGTTCTCGCATCAAAACCTTTGCTCAGTTGCTGTCTTTCCCCTGACTTGGAGCAAGTCTTTGCACACCCCTCCAACTGCCTTACCTGTGTTTGCCATATGCAGCAGGGCCTGCCGCACAACAGGATTTTCAGTCGCCGACCCCCATCAAACCGGTGTCTTGCAATGCATCGAGGTGCTCTGCCAATAAAAATAAGAATTATTAAGAGAAGGCAGATTAAGCATTTAACAGTTGATTGACAACAAATAGCAACTGATGATCAGAAGGGAAGGAAACCCATCTATTACTCTTACTAATATTATTATTAAATTAGTTGTAGAATACTGTATTCCCTTTGGTAATGGCATTGCCCCTAGAAGTATCAGTGAGCTGTTTTTATCCTGAGTGTGGTATTTATAGAAAATTTCTCGGACTGTGTAGGCAAAGTAAGTAGGTTTATTACTGATCTCTTTTTGCTTAAAGGATCATCATTAAATAGCTACAAATTAAAAACCGGAATAAACAAACACCCTGATGCGCAAAGCACCATTTAGATAAAGTATTTTCTGACACTAATTTTGACAAGCGGCACTCGTCCAATAGTGCTGTAGCAAGCCCCAGTCTCCTGAGCCCAATCTCTCTCCTGTGGTTCAGGTGCGAAATGCAGCATTTTTTTTTCAGATCCACAAATGAGAGGAATCCTTCTGTATACCGTAAGACTTCAGGGAAAATATCAACATGCATAGCTGAGCTATCTATGGAAGCTACCATAGATTTCTGGAATGATTAATAAAGTGAGGGAGGCTCATATCTAATTTAATTATATTTTCATGAGCCATAATTTATTCATTTATAAATTAATTAACTTTAGTTAGCTGCTGGCAAGGAAATATAGATTGGCATTTCTTATAAAGATGGCTTTCCCCTTTCTCTCTTGTATCCCATCAGTACATTTTTCTCAAAACTGGTTCTGATTCACTCATAAGAAGTATTTGACAAGACACTTAGAAAACCTGGTGTAATTTTTACTCACTGGCCAAGACCCTGCTCCTGTAAGGAACAAAATATCTTCCCTATAGGTGTCAAGAATGCTTCCACAGGATCAAGGTAGACTTTATTCAGTGTTTTGTAGGATCTGTTCATCTGCTCATCAGCTCACACAGTCTCTCAGATAACAGGAGATGCAGCTATTTGTGATTCCTGTCACAATTGAAGTGCAATTGGTTGTCCATGATGGATATTGCAGGTCCAGAAATCTTGAATACAGGCATAGGGCAGCCACATCTGAATGCTTAGACTCAGTATAGATATAGATACGCTCTGAAGCTGCATAAGCTTACAGGTTCCAAACTGTCTGTGTGTTCAGCTACTCAGCTGCTTTTGCAGATTAAT
The DNA here is from genome assembly GCA_013400875.1 of Anhinga rufa. NCBI lineage: Eukaryota > Metazoa > Chordata > Aves > Suliformes > Anhingidae > Anhinga > Anhinga rufa. The sequence continues at coordinate 20,927 of VZTV01097698.1, read as the reverse complement.
ACTCTATTGATCGTGGAAGAGGGAGAGAAAATGATGGAGTCTCTGCCTAGAGTCTGTGTGCACCCAGCATGTTTATTAGCTCAAAGTCTGCTCTGAGGGACTGTGGTTGTGTCCTGCCTTCCAGTGTGACGCAGAGCCTTTGCAGCTGAGTCTGTGGGGGTGTGCTGCACCCAACCTGGGTTAGAAATGTAGTCATCTCAACACCTGGAGCCAAAGTAATTTGCATCCTATGTTATAAGTAAGTGTTGCATCAGGACCTGAGGTTTGGATAAGAGCAAGAGCAGTGTCTTGAATAGGGGAAACTGGCTTCTCTGTGATTTTTTTTTTTTCTGAATAACAATATTTTGAGATGCTGCAGTTGTTCAACACTCACTTTTGAATTTATACCTTCACATATTTGTGATTGTAAGACTTTTTGGGATGGAAAGGCAAGTACTAATAGAAATATATTATTCTGCCAAGGAGGGAAAGAGCCATAAAGAAAGGATAACAGTAAGTGGAAGGGAAGAGGTTAAGAAGGTGGCATTGGAAGCAACCTGGAACAAAAGGGGAAAAAAAGTAGATATCAAAGAACCAAGACTTTTTATGTGCTTAGAGTTACATGGTACGGTATGAGATAAACTGAATGTTGTTTGACTGATTGTTGTATGTCAAAGATGAAACTAACCTTGGCACCCCTACAACCTTCAACAGCTAATATCTCTTTTTAATTTGCCTTTTAAGAATTTTGAGGAACCGCATTTCCAAAGGTGAACCTTATATGATAAAAAAAAGAACATGCATATACATTTAGGCCAATATGGGATGTTTTTTTCAGAATACTTTCTTAAATGTTCTCCTCTGCTCTTTTTCCCTTGTCAAGTCAATTCTTACATTTATTTAAGTAAAAGCTGTTTGCATGTAAAAAGCTGAAGTAGATTTAGATGTGTGAGTTTTATCATTCTTGTCAAATTGACTGATAATCGTGATTTCTTTCCTTGTTTTGCTTCTCTATTTGCTGAGGATGCAGAAGAAAAAGCTAAGAAAGAATCAGAGGAAAATGCTCATCAGGGAACAGATGAAAACAAACCAGATGAAAACGATGAGAACAAGCCAGCTGAAGATGTCACAGCAGCAAAGACAGAGAACAGCAAAGAACCAAATCCTGGGGAAAACAAAAGCACAGATTCCAGTAAGAATCATGCAAATGGGACTCGGCAAACTGGGGTGAACAAACACGAAGCCTCTCAAGGGAAAAGTGCACCTAGGACAGATAAGGGAACAGACTCTCATCATGAAGTGGGAGAAGAGAAACAGCATGTCCAGAATGGTGAGTTCTCTTCTTCTAGTGAAACGTGAATCCAGCCCTAAACCCAGTATCTCAGTGGTGGGGGCACCTCATGTCCTGAAAAAGGATGTCCTGGGCCCAGAGCCTCTTCTTGGACATTGGCATTGTCACCGGCATATGGGAATTGGAATCTGTAAATTAACTCCCAAGTAGTGTTCTTCCATAAAAGACAGGGTTCATCATACCTGCTTGGACACTTTTGGAGGAAAGGAGAAAATGACTTTTCTCATTCAATTGAAGCAGCCTGAAACAAAATGAAGCAGATGAAACAAAAAATCTTGGTTCAATGAACTGCCTCATTGCTTGGGTAGCTGACAGAGGAGAAGCTAAAGTTGGCTTGTAAACTCTTTTTAAGGCCAATTAAAGGTATCCTTGAATGGAGTCTCAGATATAAATCTGTTTAGGGACAGAGGATTTTTCCTCCTCTCTGTTTTTAAGAGTTATTTTATTTTTGCTTCCTTTGAGGTTTTTTTTTTTTATTAGGGCAGTCACGAGCCTTTTTTGGGAGATTTTTATTTTGTCAGAAATTTTATTCCACTGTTTCACTTCCTATAGAACCGAGTTAAAATAAGAATCATATTTTGCACCCAAAAAAAGGTGGGAAAATGTTTTAAAATTGCATTAAACATTACAAAAAATTATTAGACCCATGAGAACAGATCAAGTGGTCTCCTGACCATTTCACTGCCTTTCCCTCCCTAGCTCCTGCTCCCTGAAGCCATAGGCAAAAAATGGCAGTACAGCCACCTGTGACTTGTCACAAACTTGGCTGGTATCAGCCAGTCTAAAACCAGCAAAAAACTCAGACTTGGAAGCATCCTCTTAGAAAAAGCCTGAGTGAGTATGCAGGCTTTGAAAGTCCCAGGCTCAGGCAGTGAGCTTAGATTGCAGCAGAGGCAGAAATTCTGTTTAAAACATTCCTGATGATTCTCATGTATTTGACTTGGCTACTGGCCTTTCTCAATGATCCCTTCATCATTAGGTTGTTGGTTTTTTTCAGATTGGAAGGAATATGGGGATTTGAGCTGTCATGCTCTGTTACATATTGGATTTTTCTTCAGACAGTGTTAGGCAGGAGAGTAGGAATGGGCTCCCCAAGGAGACAAAAAGGTTGGGGACTTATAAAATCCCAGTTAGACTGCATCAGACTTTTCTTCTGAAATCTTTTGTTTTACATGCTTCTAACAATACAGGGGTTAAGTGTGCTCTAGTGATTTTGACAGTACCTTCTGCAATGTCTCTCTGCTGCAGGTGTCAAAAATGCTTTGAAAGGAATTATAATGATTTCTGAAAATTAGTGTCTTCCGCAGGAAAAGAAATTCTGCTCCTTAATTTATGGGAAAAGGCCTTTATGAGGTACAATCACTGCAGAGTCTTTGGAGGCTGATGAAATCTTAACATTCATGTCTCTGGGTTCACCACAGCTTCCTTTACGCCTATATGTTAATATCTCATCGTAAAGTATTTGCCTTATTATTTCTCTGCCTTTGTAATCCCTTTCAAAAAGATCATTATGATCATTGTTCTGCTCTGCTGCTGGCAGTATGGCACGGTACATATTACAATCCTCAAAAGTCCCCTATTCATAAGTTATATTCAATGAAAGTTCAGAAATTGTGTTGTCAGATGAGTTTGAAGTCTCTCTGAGACTCACTGCCCATGTGCTTTGTCAGATCAGACTGTGAAATAACGTATGTGTGGATGTTCAGCATCTTTTCCTGCATGCACATAGGGTCAAGCAACTTCTTTATGAAGTGGTCAAATAAAGCATTATTAGCTCATCATTACCATCAGCCGTATGATGGTGGAGGAAATGCAAGAAGACTTCTGCGCTTTGCTAGATACATTTTCATTTAATTTTCTGAAGACAGTGTCCTCCTTTTAGAGGCCACCTTCATCAAGCAGACACCTCAACACTGCTTGGAGCTGCTCATACCTCTCTGTTCAAGAAGCCCGAGTCAGTGGCAGTGTGATCAGCTGAGGAGGTTGCTGCTTGTCCTCTACCACCTTGTTTTCATTTTTCTCTCATCCATATTGAACTTGGGAAGAAAAGCATGAAAAGTTTTGGCTCTGAATAAGACCTGAACAGGACATTTTTTTTCCATCTTGTTAAATATTTAAGATTTGAAAACCATTCCTCTTCTATGCTATGATGAAACTTAATTGGAGAGAGACTTTAATCCTCTGTCAGCCAAGAATAACAAATATTCTAGTGGTTAGGGCACGATGTGGAAGAGGGAGACTTTGCTTCTCTACAGTTTCTCTTTTTTTGAGCTGTTCCAAAAATAATTATCCACTGGCCATGACTATTTTGAAAGCAGATCAGATCATCTTTAACACATAATACCTATAGTCTTGATCCAGAGGCTGCGAAGTCGTTATAGTAACAAAAATAGTAATCCAAATGGAATAAGCATTACTTTAATACAGCCCTGTAACATACATACTTCACATTTACAAAATTCTGAAGTGAGACTTTTACAGCTTTTTGTGTTGATGTCTGAGTCATAAATTCACTGCTACTCCTCCAGGGGAAAAGGACAAGCTGCCTGCTCCCATCTGGACAGGCTGCTGTTGCTTCTCTGGGCATCTGAAGGAAGGACACCTTCTTTGCCGCTGTTTGGACACTGCAGCTGAAAGAGCCCTGTTCTGCTAGAGTTACCCTATAGGTTATTTTTCATTTGATTTTGCATTTGGCATTCTTATTCAATAAAGGGATGGTCTGGGAAGGTCTGATGTGCTCTGCTGTATGACTAATAAAGGACAGAAAATGAGAATGACTCTGGTTAACCTTCCTGGATTCATAAAATACACCCCAGCTCAAGCTGCCATTTCCATTCTGCATCAACCATTGCTCTGCCAAGGGCCTTGCTTTCCTGGTTTGCTATAGAGACTCTCAAGCCAGAGATCAATATTAGGATGATTGTTTGTTCCCTGATAATGTCATCAAAGGACCAACCCAAATGAATCTGTGGATAAAGGAAACTGGTAAGAGAAAGTAAGACAAAATTATACAGTGCCCCACCTGCAGCGCTGCGTCCAGCCCTGGAGCCCCCAGCACAGAAAGGACATGGACCTGCTGGAGCGGGGCCAGAGGAGGCCATGAAGATGATCAGGGGGCTGGAGCACCTCTCCTATGAAGACATGCTGAGAGAGTTGGGCTTGTTCAGCCTGGAGAGGCTGTGGGGAGACCTTACTGCGGCCTTCCAGTACTTAAAGGGGGACTATAGGAAAGATGGGGACGATCTCTTTAGCAAGGCCTGCTGTGACAGGACAAGGGGTAATGGTTTTAAACTAAAGGAGGGTAGATTTAGACTGGGTATAAGGAAGACATTTTTTACAATGAGGGTGGTGAAGCACTGGAACGGCTTGCCCAGAGAGGTGGTCGATGCCCCATCCCTGGAAACATTCCAGGTCAGTTTGGACAGGGCTCTGAGCAACCTGCTCTAGTTGGGGATGTCCCTGCTCACTGCAGGGGGGTTGGACTAGATGGCCTCTAAAGGTCCCTTCTGACTTAAACCATTCTGTGATATCTAAGGTGGTTCTTTAATGCAGAGACTTAGGATGAAATCTTGCAGGGTGTTAGTCCTGTAAAAGCATAAACATTTCAAAGTCCTGATTTTGAAATGAAGGTTGTGCTTAGATTTTTAATGGCCTACATACAACCAGAGCGAGTATGAGTTTGCATGTGCACTTAAAAAGGTGTTAACAATTAGAATACATTTAAAAGTAGACTGTAAAGCTTGATTTTCTGTAGGAGTTTGATAAATTTTGCCTGGTGCTGTATTCTATGAAAATGTGTTAATCTAGTTCCATGTGAATTCAGACCTTTTCTCTTAAAGAACATCTCTTTTGGGTGTTGCAATTTGATTGAGTTACAGGCATTAATAAACTGCAGTCTGCATTAAAATGCTTATTGTGTTTCTTATTGCTTCTTTCTAGGTGAATTAAAGGAAGGCAATAAGCTGGACAAAAAAGATCAGTCTAGTGTGGGGGATGAATCAAAGAAAACAGATGGTAAGGACAACATTTTATTACCTTTTGTCACCCATTTTTATATGCAATCTATTGTTTCCTAAACATCCGCAGTTTATTCTAAAAATAAAAAATTATGTGGTAACCAGAAACAGACTTAACAGAAACAGTCACTAGACTCAACAAAAGCCATTGGGGCATTCTGGGGGAAAATCATCCCTTTCACATAATGCCTGGCACCACTTAGTTGTTCTGTGTTCTGTTGGTAAGCCTTATCCACCAATTTTTGTGCAGAGCCTGCAAGAAAAATCCTGAATTATTAGAGTTGCTTGATAGGAAATGCGGATTGGTGAGATTCTATTCTTCTGACTTCCTTTGGGACATAATCTGCTTTCTGTTAGGACAGGCTGCATGGGAGATGCAAAAAACAGAGCTAAGAAAAAAACCTGCACAAGGTGTCCCTGTTTTTCATGATTGCATGTTATACTACACCAATACAAACACAAAGCTTTCTTGACTTAATTGTCTGAGGGGGAATTTGCCAAGCACTGTTGAACCACAGCTGTGGGAAGCAAGCAGGAGTGAGCACATCAGCACTGAGTTCCTATGAAGTATGCTATATAAAAGGGATGTTGCTGAAACATTCTTGAACTGAAGCAATCCCAAGCCATAAGACAGTTTCTTAGGCATCTGGGAATAATTTCAAACAAGTCTAAGCCTAGTGTAGAGGTCCACAGACATTTTAGTAGCCTCAGCAAAGTGGAAACACAGCTGTAAAGTCTGTTTTACGCATGTTTACGCTTTTGCACCTTCTCAGCTGTGTACCACATTTCTCTGAGATAGTGTCTGAACCCATGTTGCTCCAAAAGCGATTGCTAAAGTATTAGGTAGCAAAATAAATGGAAACAAATGTTAGAGCTAACATTTTCTTTGTGTATGTCTTAGTGAAATCCACTGAAACGCAGCTATTCCTAAATGTACATAATACAGTCCTTTGTTTTGCTAGTCAAGAAAGACAACCTCATAGCAAGTACTGCAGTTTAGAATGATACTATGTTTTCTTTTGTTGCTTCCTTTTAAGAAATTACTTAAAATTCCTATTGCTCTAGCAAAGTGATAAATAAGAAAATGTGATACCTCAACTAAAAATGGAGAAAAATTTATCTAGAAGTATGTATTCATTTCAGACACATAAATATGTATGTTCTTAAAGAGGCCCCTTAGCAACAATTATTTAGGAAAATTCAATTATTTTGTTAAGAGGTCATATTATTTACACACTTGAGTTAAGTGTCTGTCAGGAAAACAGACTTGAACAAGTACCATTCACAAGTCTTTCTGCTGTCATGCAGAAATTAAGCACAAATACTCAACACGCGACTCTTCAGATGTTCATGAATATGTGTGGTGCTGTGTGTAACTACCAAGGCCCCAGAAGAATTAATGGGCAGAATGGTTACTCTCCCCACTGCAGTGGGTGATGGCTGAGGAGCAGCTGTGCTGCAAGGCTGCAGCCCTGGCAGGACCAGGTGGACACAGAAAGACTGGGGCTTCTTTAAAAGGACTCAGGAGCATCAGCCCAGCCAAGAGAGTAAACCCGGGAATCCCATTTTCTGTAAGAAAATGTTTTGCTCGGCCCCTTAGGGAAAAGACCAATATCATGGGACCAGTTGATTACAGTGAATAAGCAACTGTAACCAAGCAAGTACAATTTGTAGGCTGAATGTTTTTATTCAGATGCTGTACAGACAGATTATAGCTAACAATCTCTTTGATAGAAATCAGGAGAAAAATTGTGAATGGTGTGCCTTAGAAAGGAAAGTTCTAGGGTGGTGCTTCTGTTTTGACAAATATCGTGCAACCTTCTCTGTCCATCACTCACCCCAGAGGAAATCTCCTTACCAGCCATGTGAGGGATGTGGAGAAAGGAACATTATCCATGGATAAGACATAGCTGTTTTCAGACTACTGAAATGTTTACCCAAACATATGCTTTCTCATGTGCCATTACATGGTCTTTCACATGCTGGGAAAAAAAGATTAAGCAGGGGAGTTAGAAAGATTGATGTTACAGCTGTAATGCACTCACCACAATGTAGTTTGCTGATGGGTGACACTCAGCCTGGACTTTTTGCAGGGTCAAGGGTCCTTGGGTTCAGTCTGTAGCTGGGGTGTATTTGTATTAAACAGATGCCCATTTGTGTAGATTTACCATGAGGGCTTCAGCTTTCTCACCACCACCCATTTGCATCAGCTAGAGCCCTGCACCCAACTGAAGTCAGTCTGCTACCCTGTCCTACTGCGCAGGCATCCTGCACCCTGAGAAGAAAGCCACAGGCTACATGTTGCATAAATCTTTGCAGGATCTGTGTCCAAACTGCTTTTTAAGCATATACAAAGGAAGTTATTGTAATATCTTGTTATCAGAATACATACATGCCAAAATGTTGCTAATACATTTGTCCTTCTACTACATGGGGAACCAAGTGGCCAGGGACACAGAGAAAAACTATCCGATGTGGACACGAAGACATTGAAGCTGCATGTCTACACTGTCATCACAGGTGTGAAATGTAGCTTCTGTGTCAGGGTTACCTTGAAACTACCCAAAAATAATTAAGTGGGCAGGGCACGCTTCCAGAAACAGGGATCAGGCTCACTGAGACACTGAGGAGCTACGTATGCATCTAGCCAGAGCTTCATACGACTGAGGCTATCCATACTAAAGCCAACTACATTAAAGCTAACTTGAGGATGGCTATGTAAGCTGTAGTCGTGCCTCAGGCTTTGATCTTAACTGCTTCAAAATCCCATGCAAGTCTCTTGAACGTAGGTTAGCCTCCTCCTCATGTTAATCTAATCTTCATATTATTGGCTTTTTTCTGTGGGAAATACTGCTTGTTACTCAGTACTTCCCTTTTTTCAGTTCCAAGAAAAGAGATATGGGGCTGCCATTTCCCACATAAAGACACAGGCCTATCAAAGACATCATCAGCACAAGTAGTTCATCAAATGTTTCCTGTGGGATAGAATATTATTAAACCATTCTGGAAAACCTGATTTTCCCATGTGAAATAGTTGCTTTTCAACACTTCCAATGGAAAATTATAAGCAGCCACATAGAAATAATTTTTATCTACTTTCACAAACTTTCTTTTCTGCAATTTTTTTCTGCTCACAAAAATGACAACAAATAAGTAGTTTATTCCTCCCCATTACCACTTTCACAGATTATCTCTACCACCTCCTTACTTTTTCCCTACTGGAAAAAAAGATTCTGCAGTGTTAATACAAACTTTTCAGTGCAACTCTTTGTCCCAGGGACCAAAATGCGGGTTATTCAAATATTCTTTTTCAGCTAGCAATTACAGACAAGTGAAAGGTTCTTTTTTTGTGTGTTTGTCCTGGGAACTTATTATTCTAGTGGTAGAACGCACGGTTGCAGGTTATAGCACAGAAATATACGGGATAAATATATCTTGAACACCTAGTACATACAGAGAAAGCCTAACGTGCCCTGGGCATGTGTGATGAGCAATGCTCCCACCTCGTGGTCAAACCATAACCCTGCGTTTTGACAGGTCATAGTTTCAATAATACATTCCTCTATGCAGTGCAACAGCATATATATTATATTACACATATAGCATGTATTACATATATGCATATATATTATATTACATATATAGCATATATTACATATACAGCATATATTATATTATTATATATTAAATATAATGTAATATAATGCAATATAATGTAATATAATGCCTTTTAAATGTACAAACTAAGAAAAGTTCATAACAGACTTAACCTGAAATTGAGTTTTTAGCTTGCTTTATTTTGATTTTTATGAGCTATACTGTTGTTTAACAGTACTTAAAAGGCTTTCCTTTATGTTCTATACGTTGCGTATGTCGACATGTAAAGCTGGCTTTTGGTCTTTATTTTTCTTGACAATCATTCCTTGGTCAGCAAGTGGAAAATTCCCTGATATAAAGGTATAGTACAGGCTCTTAATATCTTTCTGCCCCAGTTGTCCCCAAAAATCAAGTGGCAGAGTAGCTGGCACAAAATGTTGTTATTTGCCTTTGCTATAGAAACATGGTGGTGTGAAGGAGCCATGATGATGGCTTCACAGTTACCCCAGACATAGCTGAATTAACAAGATCCTTCCCAGCTTTATTTAACGGAGAATGCAGCTTTTTGCAAAGCTGTTCAACCATTTAAAAATTGTCTTTGCAGCCACCTGCAGATAGTTTTCATGTGTGTCAATCTAGCCAAGACCACTACAAAGCAATGAACACCAAGTAGACTTCTGACAAAACCCTGCTCATGTAATCTGCATAATGCCAATGTTGTTTTAAAAGAGGTTACTCAAGTGTATAAATGAACAGCATTTGTCTATATCTTCTTGTGAGAGGTAAAAAGGTAAATTTCAGGTCATATAAATAACAGTGCCATTTCTATTTCTATTCCAAAAGATAGGCTGATTTCTCCATTACTGTCCAAACCAAAAATCCCATGTCGGTTTGTAAGGCAAGCATATTGGATTCCCCCTTGCTGCTTGATAGTGCTCTTGATATTATATGTCAGAATCCAGCAGCAGTGGCAAATTGGAATTACAATAGTCTAAGACTACTTCTAAAGACAATTTCCTTCCTTTTCTTACTTCTTTTTATGGCCTGTTATTTGAATTACATTAGAAGTTATTGCCCCAAGTTAGAAATCAGAAAGCGTTGTACTGATACCTTCTGGAAAAGCTTGCTTGATAGCATTTTGCTATCCAAAAAGACATATTTCACCATAACTTATCTCTACTGAACAATTGCTCCTTAGTAGTGCAATATAGGATGACTGGAGGGGGAAAAAAAGCTTCTGTGCTTTTTAAAATCCTTTTTGTACTCTTTTTAAAAAAATGAGTGTGTCTACTTTAGCAAGTGGCACCTGAGGCAAGCTGGAATTTGTAGAGGAATGTACTCAGAAGAAGGTTTTATGCAGTTTTAATATCAAATAGACGATGAACATGATGTGATGTGATCTTTGAAGCTAGATGCAAAATACATTGTTATTATCCTGACCTAGGGAACATTATATCACCATGGCATGCATGCTTGAGGAGAATATGGGGAACATGTAGAAAGGTACCTTGTATAGTTATGCAGATAATTTTGCTGCTTGTCTGTTTTGTGAGTGTGTGTGTGTGTAACTCTTATGGAAAGCACCTGGTTTTCCTTTGAGACTTTCACGTATCTCTTTTTTAGCCTGCTTTCCATTGTTCAGGCCATGCCAGGTAGTTAGAAAGTCCTTAGGATGCTTGATTGCTTTTTGCTTCTACTTTACGTGAAGTCACAGATATATGTGACAAGTTTAAAAATTGGAAATAGCATTTGGCTTGATTTCAGATTTAAGTGGCTATTCACTATTTAAGTGAATATTTGGAATATTCATTCCAGACGCATGGTGAAAAAACATTCACTGTAGGTACTTAAATTGTTTTTTTTGAGTAGTTAACTTTACAGGGAACATTTTTTCAGGTTACCTTTGGTCCTGTAAAAATCGTTCTGCTCAAAGATAGCATATGGCTGCATTGCTCCTCAGAGCAATGGTCCTAGAGGCATGGAGGAATGTGTAACTTAAGCAGTACATTGTGGAAATTCCTCCTTGATTTTGTACCATCAGCCGTTTTATAGCACCAGTCAGGGAGTGGAGCTGTGACCTTGCTTCTGTTACAGTCTGTCTTACCCCATTTAGGATAATTTCCCTGCACAATGATGTATAGAAATTCTATGCTTCAGCAAGAGGAGAGTCTCCTTGCTCTCCCCTCCATGAATTTATTCTCAATCCAGTGACAGTCAGGCCTCCATTTCCCTGGGCAACACTTAGCCCTGAAAGAGAAGCAAGATTATGTCCAAAAGAGAGGAAGAATATGAAATGGTTCCTCAAAAGAGGTCGGTAACCTTTAACTTTATCTTGTCCCTTCTCCATGGAACAACTAGCTTCCAGTTTGAGCATGCCAGCTATAGGTATCTTACTAGATAGGGACTCTGACAAGGTAATTTAGGTAGAAGCATTGAGAAGGAAGAAATCCAACAGTCAACTGAATGGGAATCCAAATCTAAAGACTGCACTCTACAAACTGCCAGATGGGTGCTTGGTGGGTACCTTCATGCCCTTTGCTTTGTGTGCTGGACCTGCTGCCTGGTCTCTCCCTGGGGGAAGAGGCAAAGGGACATCAGTCCCCTCAGGCTTCACAGTCTGCAATTCAGTACCATTCAGTCCACTGAAGCTGGACAAAGAGAAGAGAGAGTCAATTTACAGGTTAGTTTTCTGAAACTCATACCCTAATAGTAATCTTTACTACTTATTACCATTAATCAGTCCATCACTAGGCAGTTCATTCTTTTCTCTGTTTCTAAACTGCTGCTTTGCTATTCTTAATATCAAAACCTGGGACTTGGAGGAAATAACAAATGTATAAGAACAAAACCAGCAAGTGATATGAGTTGAAAAGTGCTATTTTGAATCAGGCTAAAGTATTTAGGAATTTAAGTCTAATTCAAAACAAGTGATTGTCAAAAACTGAAAAGGTACTGAAAAAAATCTGAATGAGAAATTTTGCATTGAAGTGATGTTTCACATTTTTAGCCAGCTTTAAGTTTTGTTTGAGTTAGATGAAAAGCTCAGCTTGATCTTTCATTTCCTTTCCACTCCTCTCCCACCAAAAATCCCACTCCCCAACAATCGTTTTTGCCATCAGAGAAAGAAAGCAATTACTTGTGTCTGACCCAGAGCTAAGTATTATCCTAATTTTTCAGTTTAGTCAGTTAATCAAAGAAGCAATTATTTGCCCAGTGCTAATTACAAAATTCTGATTCATATATTTGGATGAAAACTTTGTTGGCTTCAATTATTCTTCTGCCTATGGCAGCTCATCCCTTTTGTGCCTTGAAAAGCACTGAGGTTTTAATTTCCATCCATGACAGAACAGCTCTTTATGAAAACTATGATCCAGCTTTTACCCCAAACATGTTAAAAGCTTTGAATTATGTTTGATTATCAAATACAGAATAAGCTTTTGCACTTATTCCTGTAGGTCGCTTTGCATAATAAGTGTCTAATTTCTTTCGTACATGCTTCACTCAGGAAGCTCAAACATTATTTGGTGTAACCAAACTTTTGCCAGTGTATTCATTGTGTTTTTCTCTGCTGTTACATATTTTCATAATGTGCTGGTAAGCAAACAACATATAGTAAAACAAAGCTAATCTCTTTCTTCCATCACTGATATGATTTCAGATCAAGTGTAATAGAAGCTGTCAAGCAAATGTAAAACTCAACATCAGTGTGAACAGGAATAGAAAGTGTTTGACATCATGAATGGTTTAGGGATAATTATGTGCCAAAGCTCAAAAATCATAATACCTTCTATGCTAATGTAATTTCTCCTCATAGCAAAATTAATGTTAAGCACTTGGGTCGTCTGCTAAATTGGAATTATGGTATTTAAATTCAGTTACAAAACAAGTATTCAAAACTTTTTCCCAACAGCACTTATTCTTGTTTTCCCTTGCTTTAAACAGGATGCAGGCACCTTTGAGTAACATTCTGTTTTCTTCGGAAAAAATAATCACTCTTAAATTTCTTATCCATTAAAAAGACAGATAATGGAGATGAATTAACTTGTAACGCATATTTCTTCTTTATTTCACTGATCTTCTGAACTTTGTTTCTTAGGCCTCATTCATCTCTCGTGCAACAGAAGCAAGAGAATATTTGCAGAATAAATTTACCGAATGTATTTCTTCATGGTCTTAATTGTCTTTGAAAACGCTTTCCAAATGGCTTTAATAGGAGACAGGATCATCCGGTGCTGAGAACTGAGCACTGAGATTTTTGACATCTTCATTTTATTCTGAGTGCTAGGAGTAGCTTTAACAGTGCTTTTCAGATGGTGGCAGGTTACAACTGAGCACACTTTAGCCCTCAGGGGAGACAAGAAATAGCCAGGGTTTTGGGAATAAGCTTACAAAATTAAGGGGTCACTGCTGCAAGATGCTGAGTAAGTCCACAAAAGGAATTCAAAGTGGCAGATTTAGCAGTCTGCCCTACCAGCTGCAAATACTTCCATCATTTATAGTAGGAAAGATAACTACCTTTTGGATTATGGGTTATCTGAGACACATTTATTCAGACTATTATTTCTCCTCATTGTGCACTGCATCAGTAGTAATTGTTTTATATCAACTGCCATTCAACAATTTGTTATTTCCGTTGTCATTTCAACCCAGTGCCTGGATGGAGCAGGGTGCAGGGGGAGAACAGAATTTGGAATAGTCTTACCTTGAAAAGCCTAGGCTTTTAATAAGCGAGGGCAGAGGCTACTTCCAAAGAGCATGTCAACTTTCCTAGGAACACTGGAACAACCATGCTGGGTCAGACCAAAAGTCCCTTTAGCTCTCCATCACCTACCCGACAACATTACATAGCAGAGATTTGAATAAACAAAGAACAAAACCAGAGCAATGCCACCCCCTACACCTTTCTGTCTTCCAGAGAGCTAAGGCAGAGGTCAAATCTCTGACTTGAATAACCTCTGATGGATTTTTCTTCCATTACTTTGTCTAATTATCTTTAGAGCCCTGGTACTCTTTTGTGCACTGGACACTGAGGCAACACAATTCAAAATTTACTTAGGCATTATGCGAAAAATCACATCTTTTTATATGTTTCCAAGTTACTCCTTGATAATGTCATTTGATAACCCCCTTCTTGGACTGTGAGAAACAGTGAGCAGTTGTTCTCTATTCACATTCTTAGCACCACTCATGATTTCATTTACCTTTTATTCGATTCTCCCCACAACTCTCCCTTATCAGGCTAAAGAGTCATAGCGTGCATAAACTTTGTGTATTCAACTTTCCTTCAAGTGCAACCCTTTTGATACCTGCTGTTTATGTTAGTATGTAACACTGACAGTCTGTATTACACACGTGGTTATTGGAATGTCACAAGAGAATCTGATTTTAATAGAAATGAGAAAACCTGTAGGATTAATTTTTTTTCCCTAAATTTTCAAGAATAAAATATACAAAATACAGAAATTATCATTTTAATATAAAAGTATGTTGGTATCTTTATGATGTTACATCATAGAAGCATCACCACAGGGAGCTCCATAAGGGATGTACTGAATGAATACGGTTAACTAAGGTTCCCTTCTTTTGCTCTTTCTGTGTATTAAAACTAACTCAAAAATATCTTGGGGTAGTAGTACCTCAAGGGCAATGTTATTTGGTACTGTGGTGGAGTTCTCCCATCCTGTAGAAGTGCTCATGCAGCGTGCTAAGAAGATGAGATTTCTCCATGTGCTAAGCACTACTTTTTCACAAGTGAACTGCAGGGTTACCACAGTCTGCTTAGAAAGAAAATCCAAGTGTGTAATCCTGGATAACTGTGGTGTCATCTTGCGCTTCCTTCATAATTAAGTATGGTTGTAATGCTGAAGGAACGCATATCTCAGCAGAGGAAATGGGGACCATGCAATAACCTTACAAACACTTTCATCGACAGGAACTGCCAAGCAAGCCAAGTAGTTTGTGAAGAAAAAAAAGCAAACAAACCCTGCCCATGAAATCCTTATTCCACATCACGCTGTCCTGCAGTCTGCATTCGGCATTTATTTTTTTAGGAGAGAAAATAACAAGAGTTTTCTTTTAAATGCAGTTTGAAAACCATAGGGCTCAGTCTTGTCCTAACAGCCTGGCCCGGCACTGGAGGCCATGGGGAGGTATCCTGAGCCCTCTCTGGGCAGCGCTGCGCTTTCAGCAGCTGGGGAGGAAGGGATGGAGGGAAAGGGCAGGCGTTTGGCTGGAGCGGCAGAGCTGGCCACCATCAGAAGCGGGTCTGGGAGAGGTCAGCTCTCCACTTCCAGCTGGTACAACCGGCATCGCGCCTGTGATTTACACTCAGTGAGGAGCGTGAGTCATTACAGAACAGGTGTAGTTTTTGAGTCAGCCTAAACCCTCACCTCAGACTAAATGCCTCTGGGGGCTCTGTTCCTGTTCTCCAACTGCGTAGCAGATTGTGAAAGTTTGCATTAGACAGGCATAATAAATACCGACTGTTAAAATGGGTAGTTCTTGTTAAGGCCTTGGACTCCAGAGCATTTGTTTTATCACAAAAAGAGAGGGAAATGTGTGAGATTAATCACGGATTGTGCAAAACTCACAGCCAGCTTCCTTGCTGCATGGATACAGTCGTACGCTGAGTAATTCTGGCTGAAGGAAAAGACAAACCGCACTGCATTTTCACTTCAGTATGTCAGACTGTATATTAATATAATCAATATATATATATATAGTACAGCGAGCACAAGTTAAAAATGCCTTAATATTAACTGCAAGATGATAGCAGAAATGGACTTGATAATATCCTCGCAGTGGGTGCTGATATCACATGAAGAGCTGTAGAAGTCACTGGTATTTGCATTAGTGATCAAGGGGAGGGCCAATACTCAACCTTGACAAACAATATAAACTCATCAGTAACACTGAAGGACTGAGATGTGCATTCAGACGAGGCTATTTCAGATAATGAAATCCAATATATGCCAAGTGAACTACTTGAAGTCTTCCTGTGTACCGAGTATTCATTCTTTTTCCTTTTTCAATTACCTCTGTTGATGCGTACTAATATTTGCACTGAATCTATTGTGCTGAAATGAGAAAGAGCCTGAATCACATCCAAGGTTAAAGTAGTTGTAGGGAAGCTATATTGTATCCAAAGAGAAATTCGGCTAGGAAACCAACACGTCTGCTCCACCAAGTAGAAAAACAATTTAGAGCAAATGCTGTACTGGAATGTTCTCGTTGGAGCTGATAATGTGGCTAGCAGAAGCAAAAAGCAATACATGACTTGGTTCTCCACAGGGAACTTCTAGAGTCTGGAAAAAAAAATTGCAGTTTCCCTCATTTCACTAACGGGGTCAGGAAGGGTTAAAAGTCTTGTGAATATGGATGGCATAGGAAGGGGAGATCGTGTAGGGTGGTATTTCAAGCTCTGTGTCAGATTCCTGGTGTGATTCAGCAAATCATTTAAGAGATTCAGAAATAATGACTGCTCAAAGATGTCATTTAGTCCAGTTAATGGATATGTCCCAAATGATTACCTTTCCATCTGGGTCAGTATTTTCTCTTTAAAACGTGGCTAATGATATATCTCACAGGATTGTTATGATCCTGCTAATGACAGTAAATCAGGCTGAACTTTTTAGATGGAAGACATCAAGGAAGTGTAGTACTGCTGTTATGGCTGTTACTATTGCCTATTGTAGATTATGCTGTCGGTAGTGCTGGGAATGTGACAGTTCAGTCTAAGTAAATCCAATGAAATATGAAAAGCCTAATTCTTTACAACGGTGTCTTAGAATTGCATTAGTGAGCAAGATATTGTAGCAACTTACAAGGGACCATCCTGAAAAGAAAAGTCCCCCTGCTAACTGCACACTAGGAGAAAATGATACCGACTCACTAACAGATCTGTGCAGCCACTGCTGTACATTCATCAGAGATGATGCAATCCAGCAGCAAAGCCTTAGATCTTTGTTTTGCCATTCCTTTTTTAACTTTGCCCAAATACTATTTTATTTTTTTTAAAAGCAATATATTATAGAAGGCAAAAGAAACTGGTTTTCTGAAAGGACCCAAAGAGATTCCGATGTAAGCCCACCTTCCGAGGCATGCACAGCCTTACAGATAAATTCTTCTCCTTGGGCTGCCTCTCCTTGGTTGAGAGACCCTTTCAAACTCTGCTGACATAAGCATTGTCAGAATGACAGTAGCTAAGCAGAGTACCAGGCGTATTCAGATAACTGGCTGGGATGGCCAATGTAGAGTAAAATATTCATGTTCCTCTTTGAAGCTTTTCCGGAGGATTTCTAGAGGAGGTTATGAGGAGGGTTGGGTAGAGTGTCCTCTTCCATTAGAAACTGTCCTCTTTCACTAGAAATAAAGAAAATGATATCTTGTTTACATTTCTTCCTCAAGGAGATCTGCTCATTCTCAAGATTCACTTGTGGTATAACTACATCGAAAACAGCTATGTTTGTACATCAGGATAATGTTAGTCAAATATAGCCTAATTTTGAGGCCAAGGAATTATAAATATTTAACAGAGGAGTTAAGCAGATTGTAAAATGCACATATTTTGTTAGATCTCAGGCATCTATCCATACATAAGGCTGTGTTTTTCATTGCCAACTCTTTGACAAAAAGGGGCTTTTAAAAGGTAGTGCTCTTCTGTGTTTGGAGCATTTTCTCTCTTTCACCTCAAACCACATGTACAACATTGTTGCTTTCACAAACAAAAAGGTACTGAAAGAGCTAGTGAGCAAGGGTGGTCAGAGAGCTCTACAGCAAAGAAACCTAATGGGATCTCTTGATCTAAGCATGCTGGATTCTGTTACATGATCCCATTGATGCCAAAGGTTGAATTCCCACGGGATTAGTCAGAAAGCAATGGATTTCACTTTGTGTAGGACAGAATATTTCCAGTCAAGCTGATAAGAGTTATTGCTTTGGTGCACCTCACCTTGCAGCCTTTCAACAGTTAAGCAAAGCTGCACTGCTTGGAGGAAATAAGGCTGTCTAAACTCTGATACCCTTCTTTTTCTTTCCCAGATTACCTGCTCCTTGGACAAAGGGGAGAAAGGCAGCATTTGACACTTTTCTTTTTCTTTTTTTTTCCAGATATGGAAGAGTAAAAATATATAGCAAAAGAGACTGCAAATTTCTTTCATCATTTTAGCTGAGCTTCTTCATTCCTGTTCTCCTCCTCCTTCCGTAAAGACCAGTTTCTGAGGAAGGCGTTAAACAACTTTCAAAACACTCCTCCTCCCACTGGCTACTTCACAGCTAATGACTCTGGGTTCTAGGGTGGGGGCCTTGGCTTTTTGGGTCCGTTTTATTTTTATTTGTTTGATCATGTACGTGTGCATTTTATGTTGTTTTGGGAAGTTTTTTGCTAAAAAAAAAGAAGCAAGTGGTGATTTCCTGATGCAGATGGTTCCGTTTTTCTGGACAGGTTGTGCAAATAGATGATGGTCATCTTCAAAAGCTGTTATTGCCCTTTGCTATGCCTCAGCTTGTGAAACCAACATTAGGATGATGCAAAAGAATATAACAAAAAAGAAAAAAAAGAAGAAAACTTGATAATACTTCACTTATACTCTTTTTCTTTTCCCCGAGAGTCTTTTCCAGTCACTGGTAGACAGAATTTGACATCAGTTTTACCCTCACCGTAGAAGATTTTATTAATAAGAATGGTGAATTTCTGGAGTCATTTGACCATTTGTTAGGATTTGATGTCTTTCCCATATGATGCAATGATAGCAAAATGTTTTTGTTTCTAAATAGCAGGCAGACTCACTCACTCCTTGATTTTGTTCTATTTTTGCAGTTAGTAATAGGAAAGGAATAATCAATGAAAGCGCTATCCCCTCGGCACAGATTTTGTTGTCAGACTCTGTGAACATGCACTAATGTACTGCTTGACATGCCTGCCTTAACTTGAGATTACAGATAATGAGCTGTTTCCCACATTTGTTCATGGGCTACTAGTAACCGTTCTTTGTCTGACCTGAAGATCTAAGAGAAGAAGGGCAGCAGGGAATCACTTGGATCGATTCTTACTTTCATCTCAGTGTGGTCTTTCTTTCATCACTGACTGAATGGACAGGCCAAAGAAAAGGAAAAGCATTGCTGGAGACTTACAGACAGACAAAACCAAAATGAAAAAGTGTGTCCTAACTACACTGCTGGAGTCGGTGGATAAAACTGTCTCATCCAGTGGAGGTAGACACATGGAAAGTAGCCATCATTTTGGCCCATTTTATAGAATGAATTAACTCACTCAGGCCTTGATTCAGGAAGGTATCTTTGTATAAGAAACGTCAAACATG
Source organism: Anhinga rufa (assembly GCA_013400875.1). Lineage (NCBI taxonomy): Eukaryota > Metazoa > Chordata > Aves > Suliformes > Anhingidae > Anhinga > Anhinga rufa. Next base: position 1,665 of record VZTV01097698.1, on the reverse strand, counting down.
TTTGTAAGTGCTTTTCTGGCTTGGCATCTTGGTAGGGATCCAGTTAATTGTAAGTAATTTTACCTGTCTATGTGGAAATCAAGACACGTACATACGCATTCAACTGTTTTTTGCCTAACTCCTTTTTGTTCAGGACGAGGTCTTGCTGTGTTAGTCGTATATGTATTTTACAAGGAATCAGACTGCTGTCATGGCTCTTTGCTATCTAGAGAACATGCAAAACATTGGTTTAGGAAGGTAATTCTTTGGTGTTTCCTTTTGATGTTTAAAAGCACAGGACTTTACCACCAGCCTATATTAGAGCTTGGGTGTCTGTTCCTGCTTAAACTGTGCATGTACAGGGAAAAGCTTCCTGTAACACTAGCAAAAATCACAGCAGTGAGCTCAGCCTAAATCCACATTTAAACATGAATACCTTCTCACTCAGGAGTGTTTGTATCTGGGATTTTGATTATTGAGGCTAGAGACATTTTGAGTTCTTTTTTTGGACACCAGAGTTTGAGTTTGTTCAAAGCCAGAGATTTAGATTAGGTTCATGCTGTGAAAAGGTTGCACTTCATCACATGTTTTTAGAAGGAAGAAGTACAAAAATAACTGTTGCAGTTCTTAGAACTCGCAGTTGGCTTCACTGAACCAGCTCATTTAAATAAAATAAATATAAGGGCACGTAGTGTTCCCATTTGTGAGCTCCCGGTTCAATAGTAGCTCTGGGGTAGATTTCTGAGGAAAGCGGAGCTGGGAGGACAGTGGCCCCACAGGCAGCACTGAGCACACTCCATGTTGTGTGACAGACAGAGGGCTGTCACCACGTAGCACTTTCCCACCTCCCCTTTCCCCACCTCCATCAGCATTCAGCCCTGATAGGAGTGAATATGAGTAGAATATGACTTCCAGCCCTGACCAGGCTCTTTGAAGGAACATTGATGAAATATCAATAGTGCAGAACTAAATATCGCAGCAGTGACTCAGTCCCTGCTTAGTCGGACTTCTCCCTGAAGTCAGGGGGACACCCTCACCAAGTGTGTGGTCAGAGCTGCAGGATGATTTAGTCAATATTTTTAAAGTTACCCTTACCTAATGTACAGCGACTAAAGATGCCTTAGATTATGCACAGGAGAATAATAATAATAATTTTTAAAACCCAAAATCTTTTTCTTCATCTGCTTCTGATATATATTTTCTTTCTTTCTGGGAGTGACTTCTTTCAGACAGCGAAAACAGACTGCTTAATTCACAGCTGGTCAGTTTTTCATGCACTGGCACAAAGGTGCGAAATCAGACTGGAAAATGTTTTTCCTCGATTGTTAGGGTTATTCACCACCAGCAGGAGCTAATAATGGAGGTGGTGGGTTTGCCATCTCTTGGGGACTGCAGATCAGAGCTGCCATTCTAGAAGAGATGCCATAGTCAAAGTCACTGATGTCAGCACACAGGTATGCAGCAAAATGTTTTGCAGTGTACAGGCAGTCAGGGCTAGCTCTAATATTCTCCTGCTCTTTTAAAATAATTTGAATTAGCTACAGTGGATTATTAGCATTTTTTAGTTTTTTTATGTTAGGATGTAAAAAAAATCCCCATTAAATCTATTAGCTTGGAAATATATAAAGTGAAAGTGAAATTTAGAAATCAAAATCCTCAAAAGAGACTAGGTCAGACGAGAAAGAA
>VZTV01097694.1:0-18278 GCA_013400875.1 Anhinga rufa | reverse complement strand
ACCCAAACCATTCTATGCTTCTAAGTTTGAGTTATGGAGAGCATACTTACCGTTGTCCCCAGTTTCCAGGTGTTCCTCCTGTAGGTACTGGCAGTACCCTCATACGCTGTCTTGCCTTGGCATGGGAAGATGCGCACATGTTGGTTGGGGAAGCTCTCTGTGGGCCCCTTTACATCTTCCAAATCAAGCAAAATCCCTGCCCTGAAAAACTCTTATTTTTAATAGCTTCATACTGAACTCAAACAATGGGGACCGATGTCAAAAAACATTAAATCCTCTGTGATGGAGCTGTCCTTGGAGACTGTTAGAGTTTGCTGCTTGTCCGTTCAGGGGGACATCTCTTGGAAAAAGAGATCTCTGCAGTTGTTTCTAAGCCTGATACTCAGGATCGGAATAAACAATGGTTGACCAGATTGTGATCTTTGGGAAGGATTCATGTGATATTTGGGGAGGTGGAAGGTCTCTGAAGGATCCAGATAAAGTTTGGCCAGAAGAGGAGTGGTGGGGTGGTCTCACTTTCATAGCAGAGGACAGGAGTAGGCTCAGCCATGAGGGAGAAACATTTCAGAGGAGAGAGAACAGCTGTGTACTAGAGCCAGTACGCAGGAAAAGTAGTTTTTGAGATCGCTGAGGAGATTTAGGCAGAAGAATGTATATACTAGAATCATAGAATGTCCTGAGTTGGAAGGGACCCACAAGGATCATCAAGTCCAACTCCTGTCCCTGCACAGGACAACCCCCAGATTCACAGCATGTCTCTGAAGGCATTTTCCAAGTGCTTCTTGAATAGCGTCAGGCTTGGTGCCATGACTACCTCTCTGTTCTAGTGCTCCACCACCCTCTTGGTGAAGAACCTTTTCCTAATTCCTAATATCCAACCTAAACCTCCCCAGGCACATCTTCCTGCCATCCCTCGGGTCCTGTCATTGGTCACCAGAGAGAAGAGATGAGCCCCTGCCCCTCCTCCTCCCCTTGTGAGGAAGCTGTACACCACGATGAGGTCTCTGGTCCATCTCCTCTTCTCTAGGCTGAACAAACCAAGTGACTTTAGCCACTCATATGGTTTCTCCTCTAAACCCTTTGTCAGCTTTGTGGCCCTCCTCTGGAGACTCTCCAGTAGCTTTATATCGTTAATGTACTGTGGTGCCCAAAACTGCACACAGTACTCGAGGTGAGGCCGCACCATCACAGAGCAGGAATATCACCTCCCTCGACCGGCTGCAATGCAGTGCTTGATGCACCCCAGGACATGGTTGGCCCTCTTGGCTGCCAGGGCACGCTGTTCAACTTGCCGTTGACCAGAACCCCCCAGGTCCCTCTCTGCAGAGATGCTTTTCAGCCTCTCATTCCCCAGGCTGTATGTACATCCAGGGTTGCCATGCCCCTGGTGCAAAATCCAGCACTTGCCCTTGTTAAACTTCACACAGTTGGTGATTGCCCAGCTCTCCAGTCTGTCCAGATCCCTCTGCAGGGCCTCTCTGCCCTTGAGAGTGTCAACAGCTCCTCCCAATTTTGTGTCATCAGCAAACTTCATTAGTATTCTTTCAAGTGCTGCATCCAAGTCATTTACAAAGAGATTAAAGAGTACTGGCCCCAAGATGGATCCCTGTGGAACCCCGCTCGTGAGTGGCCGCCAGCCCAATGTAACCCTATTTACTATGACCCTTTGAGCCCAACTCATCAGCCAATTGCTCACCCACTGCATTACATGTTTATCCAGCTGTATGCTGGACATTTTGTCCAGGAAGATACTGTGAGATATTGGTAGCTACTTGTTTTGTCTAGTTCTGCATTTTGTGTGCTGGCTAAATAGTGGTTGGTTGGGGAGACTCTGAGTAAAGCCTGTTTACCTCTGCTCTCTTGTATCCTTAAAATCCTGGGGGCTTGGGAAAGAGCAGGGCAGAGATTACAGTCAGACACAGGCAGTGAGAGTACAACCAGTGGGATATGGTACCATTTCCTGGCAGTATATGAAAGGCATCATGAAGAAAAACACATTGGAGAAGGTTGGGAGTGTGGGCGCTGGGCCAAGCAGGGAGGACCAGCAGGGGACCAGGTGGGATGGTGTGGCACATCAGTGGCTGTCATGTAGACTTAACAGAGTCAGCACTGCCCTCAGGTGTCTTCCTGCGAACTCTGCTGACTCCATCCAGCTGCTGCACAGATGTGTTTGTACACTGGGAGGGTGGAGGAAAGAGGAGTGTGGTTGATACTTCCAAAGTATGCAATCAAACCAAAAGCATTGCCAGCCAAGGAATATTATCGAAGATGAAAATAACTGTGTGTGATAAATACTGAGTTCTGGTTTCTGAAGCAGAGTGGTGTTGCTGCTTGTTTCTATCCTTTGTCGTCAGCAGTGGGAGAATCCTTGCTTAGGGTCATATGAACAGGGATCTAAAGGGAGCTCTGTGCTGTGGCAACACCAGATGTGGGCCCATGTGAAAACGGAGGCCCTTGCATGTGAAAAAGGCAAGTTTCAGCTTGGAAGCAACAAGCAAGACCTTGCAGATCCTTCCAGTCTGAAACATGGAAGCTACTGGCAACAATTGTAAGTGCTGACAGAAGTGGCCAAGTTTTACATGATCAGGCCAATAAAATCCTGAGATTTCTCCCATCACCCTGGCATGGCAAAGATTCAAGCTGTTGTACAGTGGAGATAGGCTTCTAGGTCTGTACAGCTTGGGTATAGTGTGCAGCTGGGGGCATGGTAGGTCCCTGTGAAACCTCACCAGGTGGAGAGGGAGAGGAAAGCACTCAGTAGGCACAGTGAGTCACTGATCTTTATTTTCAGGTTAGAGAGGGTATCTCTCTCCTTGTTGCTATTGCCTTCAGGAAGAGACTGTGAAGAGACTCATGTTCTGATCATATGTGGGGATCCCTTTAGGGGCTTCCCACAGCCTGCATCTCCTGCTTCCTCATCCTACCTAAGTAGGAGGCTTTTTAGCTACCTTCCCAGTCACTTTTTTTCTGCTTACAGCTTCCAGCTTTAAAGGAATTAAAAATCTGTGTATGCACCTGTAGCCTTGATGTCCGTGCATCCACCAGGGTGAAAAGCCTTTATGTTATCCAAGGATCAGTTAAGCTGTGTTACTCAGTTTGCTTCAACATCTCCTGTAATGATCTCCCATATGGATGCCTGGTAACAATAGGAGGGATTTTGCTTGGACACTCTGATCCTGATACTGCCAATAGAGGATTCAGTGGACTATGAGTTCTTTTCTTGCTTAACTCCCTGTGGCTAGGAGGAAAGGGTGGTGTGCCAAAGACAAGACTTGGAAACAAGGTATGTAGGTTGTGTGTGGCCCAGAGCTGAGTCTCTGAAAGCCCAGTCCCGAGTGCACTGAGCTGGGGGAGGAACTCCCCTTGATCTCTTTGGGCTTTGAAGCAGATGTCTGAGGGTGAGATCTGCAGATAGCTCAGCTGCATGCTCAACTCTTGTTGACTTCTATACAGCAGAAGCAGATGCTCAAACCTTTCTGCTGAAGTGGAGCTTTGAACTTTCTGTGCTTGTTTCCCCATGTTGTAACAGTGGAAGAATACCGGTCTTTTGCCAATGGATATCAGCCAGATATCAGGTAACCCATCATCTGGGAAAGCTTGCTGGAATATTTTGGTTATTTATAAGCATGGTGCTAAACAAAACTTGTGATTACATGCCTCATTGAAAATAGGAAGTAATTCAAATCCAATCCATGCAGCTGGCTAGGAATATGTCAAAATGAAACAATCATTTTTAGATTCATCATGTAAAACTCAAGGTGTTACATGACAGGTTGGTTTGATAATGGAGCAAAACATGATAAAGCCTTTATTTTGTTTCTGAATGCTGGCCTATTCTTTTCCAGTACCTGCAGGGAGTAACTAGCAATTGAAGCAAAGTTCAGCTAACTTTTCTTTTTTGTTTCTTTGGAGCTTGTACTTATTATTCTTTGCCCATTTCACTCACACTGGTATTATAACAAAAATGCAGACAAAGTGAGTTCTTGAGCACAGAAGTAACTCTGTTGTGCACTGTGTTGGCAGTGTTCGTACATCCCTCCCTGTGCAAGAGATGATCAGGAGAACGCTGAGAACGTCACGTACAAGCAGAAATACTGGAAGGAGAAAGTGGGTTCGCAACCATTTACATGCTATTTTAACCAGCACTTGAGGTGAGTAATCTACATTTGCATAGGCAGAAGTGCTTATGCATCTGTTTAACAGCTGTCCATTGGTTCTCTTTGAAAATGTATATAAATGCATGCATATGTATATACACACACCCCCATATAGTGATGTGGTTTAGCACACAGAGTTTAGTGCAGAACTTTGCAAGAGAAGTCTATTGATGAAAAGCCTCATAGGAAGCAGAAAAGCTTTCTTACTACTTGAAGTAAAAATATAAAACTCTGAGGAAAGTTTTCCTTAAAACATGCCATTTCATGGCAAAAAGCATCTTGGCTTTTAACATTCAGATGGCAAATTTATGACTTGGATATTAATGTTCCTTCCCTCTGTGGAAGAGAAATCCTACTGTGTTCATGAGGGGCTGGAAGAAAAGGGGAGATAGTAAATAGTACAAACCAACTCAGGAACTGTGTTCATAGAGGATTAATCAATTAGATATGTGTAATAAACCTTCACAGAACTGTCAGTTTCCATACATGCTTGCAGAGTAGAAAGCTGTAACTTAAAGCACCTCCTCTTCTATTTCAATTCCTACTTTTACCACCGATGTTGATGTGACTTACATGTGTGTAAGGGTGGCAAAGGGTGTAAACGTGTGGTTTCCTTCAGTAAATGGGAAGAGGAGGGAGTCCTTTTGCCTGTCTCTTTCTGAGGATGATGTGCTGGGAAATAAAAGGTCATGTGGTGGCAGCAACTTTCTGTTAACCCCAGTGTGCAGGCTTGCTGGGAGGACTTGGGAGAACAGCAATGATTGGGAAGACAGGTCCATGTAGACAGGGAGGTGGAAAGAGAACATTTAAGATCTCCAGATCAGCCAAGGTTTTATGGGGTTTAGACTCCAATTCTGGAGGCATATGACACTTGCTTAATTTGATCAGCATGAGTAATTTTGGTAGAGCTGGGGAGACTGTTCTTGGTTGCTAAGTTAAGCACTCAAATAAATATCTGACCCATCAGGGACTAAAGGAGGAGGTTGGTCCTACCCCACCAGCACTTGGAAGTTAAAAGGATGAGGGAGACCTAGGTGGGACTAGCTCCACACTTGCTGGTGCAATTCAGGGCTCAGTGTGGGAGTGTTGGCATCAGATATTTAAGTTCATTAAGATACACAGGAGGAGAATGGATGCCAGTGTGTGCCTGGACCTTGGGGGAGCTGTGGGGCTGGAGCAGGGTGGCAGGCACTGAGATGCCCGACTCTCCTGTGGGTGGCCCGCTGAGTGCCTTGGGGGCTTCAGGTCAGGTTTGTCCTAGGCTGGCTATGATTGCTGTCTGTTGGGAGTGAACTCAGCAGTAGTGAACTTGCACGGTCCTGCCCCCCACCCCTCATGCTAGAAGGATGGTCTGCAATTCAAGGCAGCTCAGCAGGGAGGAGACTGGGGGTGATCATTCCCTACCCCTGTTACTGGGGGTGATCATTCCCTACCCCTGTTACTGGGGGTGATCATTGCCTACACCCATGAGGGGGCGTAGCTAGCCTGGGCCAGAAGTACCTGGGGAGGCTGCGCAGCTAAAAGGGGAGGTCGAGGCCAAACTTCTCAGATCTCTTGGATCTCACCTCTTTGTGCTTGAGGCTAGTCTGGCTCTTGCTCCTGAAGTTGGCTCTCAAAATCAGCATGGCTAAAGGAGTCTGGGCCTTCCATCCCTGCAGTTGTCCCCTCCCTGGAGAGACCATAGTCGGCATGCCCAGGATGACAGTCTGGTGTCTCTGGGTAGCCCTTTGCAGAGGAAAACTACCAATGCTTTGTAGCAAAAACTGGTTGTTTCTTACAGTGGGGAGAGAAGCACTGTCTACAACATGCAGAGGTTAAAACTTAGGCCACCCTTTGCGATGATATCAGACCTGGCAGGGACCTTCTTGGGAGCTGCTTTTGTTCACAAAGTGCCAATGCTTGGGTCTGCTAACCAGGAGCCGAGTGGTGATGCTGGCTTCTCTGGGCAGGCACACGCTGCCAGTTCCCCGTGCTGCTGAGACCTGGGCCCTGCAGCAGCCACTGCCTGAGTCAGCAGGATAGTCAGAAACTTGGGATCTTCTGCAGGAGACATCGTGGCTAGGATTCATTTGAGCTGGTGTGGACAAGATGCTGTGAAAGCTGGCTTTTATAGTCAGTGGAGAGAAATAGGAGCCTTTCATCTTACCCCAGAATAAATGCCTAATATAGGTTGGATTCCCAGAGATGTTTATTTTTATCCTGTAAAGGAGCTTAGGGTTATCTGCTTGGGTGCAGGTGCCTAGGTGGTAGGTGTCCAGAGCTAGGTGAGCTGATTCTCACATCAAATCAAAGGCAGGGTTTTTCTGAGGCTGCATACTGCTGAGGGTCTGCCATTAATGTAGATTCACGCTGAGGAATTGTGCAGCACTCAGGCAAGGTTTTTTCCTTACAGTTGATGCATCCTATGTTAAATGTTTTTGCCAAATGCAACAGCTGCCTTGAAATGCTGTCTTTTACTGATCATACAACAATTTATATACAGCAGAATAGAGGCCAGAGATACTTGACGATAGTCTAAGCTGAAATGTGTACACCATCTATTTTCTTCTGGAGATAGGAATAAGCTTTCAGAGATAAGTTTTGCTGACTAGGAATGTGCTTGCTTAGGTATACTTTTAGAGCTACAATGACTAAACAGTTTGTGAAGCAGTAAAAAAACATATAAACTGAGGGAAAAATCTGTTCACTTCAAAAGAGAAGTGTGCATATTTTCTGTCAGTATTTTTTTAGCTGTGTGGATGAGCTAACTCTTCAGTGTCAGTCTGGATAAAACATATAGTATATAGTGGTAGGTTCCTTAAAAAGAGTAGTATTTGTAATATTAATACTGTCTCTTTTGAAACAGCAGAATAACATTCTAGGTAAATATCTAGGCAGTGAATGAACATCGTCTCCTCTTCATCAAACTTAATTTAGCATCATTCTCAGAGTTGTTGCCACATGCAGAGCGCACTGTTAGGTAACACCTCCCTTCAGTTTGGTGGGGCGTATTTCAACAGGCTGCTTTGAAAAAAAGAAGGAAGTGATGCCATTTGTACAGTTCAAAGTTATACAAAAGGGGTGAGAAGCAGACTTGGCGATTTCAATCATTCTCGGTTAATATAAATAGAGAGGCCCAGCACAACTAGCTGTCTGACATTTACCTTAGGGAACCAAAGCACAGCTTAGCTTGGAGCTCAGCACTTCACAGAAAATCAAGGTTTTGCTTTGCCACTGTAGGCGCTTACCTTTAGTGTCCCACTCTTCTCTGGCTAGCTTTGGGCCAAGTGGTGCAAGCTACATGGGAAAGTTGTTTTTCTGGACCTTCAGTGAAGATGCCTGTCTGTTGGTGTGATGATACTCTGGTTTGAAGGAGCCCTGCCCAGCAGAAACCAACCCCAAGTGTTTCAGAGCACAAAATAAATGACAAATTTGGATAAAGTTCTCAGGCTGCTGTCAAAGGTTTGAGAATGCACTGAGCTCTAGCACTTCAGTACTCGTGCATCTCACAGCGAGTGTCCCACAGGGTCTGTAGTCATGACCACATGCCCTAAAGTGGGAGGCCTGCGGGAACAGGTGGGGTGAGGGAGATCCTGTCACTTTATTTCTTCATGTTCCAGGTCTCATTGACATCACAAGAACAAAAAGAGAGAAACCAAAATCTCCATTAGCTCAGACCCCTCCGTCTCGTGCCATGCAGAGATAGACAGAGCAACATGTGTCAAGTAATTTCTTATTAGTGGCTCATCTATGTGGCATTATTGCTTTTTAGCTCTGGGTTCGTCCAGTATGGCAAGAACACTCTGTGGTTCCTTTGCCGCAGCACAGCAGATGAGCCAGTCACGCTTTATACTTCTCTGTGTTTGTTGCTGGATGCTGTACACAAATTCACCTGAGATTTGAAGAGCAAACATTGTCTAGTGATTAGCAACCACCTGTGTGTCATTGGGATATCCTGCAGGCCATTTGTCTGGGAATAATTTTCTGCAGAAGCCAAGTGCGCTCAGGTAGTAAGGCTGCTCATTCATAAACGGCGGAACAGAAATCTTGGTTTGCTTTGGTATTTCACAAAGTTTTCTGAATTAATTCCCTCTAGTCAGAAGATGGTGTTGCTATTTCCTATCCTTGCCTTTACTGTATCACCTGTGGAGCAGTGCTTGGGCCCGAGAGGGAAAGGACCTTACTGTAAGACATAGCACTGCCCCTGCATGCAGCCATCCAGATGAGGAGCTCTGCATCTTGCAACAGTAGGGGGAAAATATACTGATGAGTGCTTGCCATAGTGAAGGGATATGAATCATTGTGGGCAACGTAAGTGTATGTAGACTGCAAACATCTTTAAAACTAGATTGTTTGAATACAAAAAGGTTTGTAAGGTTTCCCTATCCCATGCCCCTGCCTCTGTCAGCTTTCGCTGTGTCACATAAGTTGCACAGTGTGGCACATAACTGATGGCTGAAACATTTACATGCCTGTAACTTTTTGGTCCTACATGACTTTTTGGGAACCCCTGCACTGCAGCTCTTCCATGATGTTCCGTCATTGCTCTGAAGGCTCTGATTGAGGCCTGCTTTATCCAGTGTCTGTAATGAACTGCTTGGCAGCATCTAACAGGGATGTGTTGCATAATGCAACAACTAACCCAGTTACCCCTGGTCAGAGCCCCACGAGGCTCCAGCCCTGAGCTCAAAGTCCTGCTAAAAATAAGTACTGGTCTTACCTTTTAGCAATGAAAACAGAATTCCTCCTCCCTTGTCTGCTCAGTGAAAGGGAAAGATGTGTTTTCAGACTTAAGGTAGAGACTTCTTTAGGGCTTTTTTTTAGTTTATTCATTCTTCTTTCACCCTGGGGCTGCTGCTGGGCAGCAGTGGTGGTGGTGCTGCACAGTGGCCATCACCATTCGCATCAGACCACGTCTCGATACCTGAGCAGGGCTTGAAAGTATTTAGGTTTTTCCCCCCCCATTTTGTCCCACTAGGTCTCTCCCTTGCCCCTGCCACTGTTTTGTGCACTGATAACTGGTGTTAGGAGTTTGGGTGCATCCCCTTGAGAGGCTTTGCATTTACCAGAGAACTGAATGGCAGCATTGCTAGAAACAAGAGCTGGTCCATAACCAAGCTTAGGGGGAATATGGTCAACATCTTCAAACTGAAGTATTATATGGAAGTCACATAGCAAAGACAAGTTTATTAAATGCACTATACTTGCATGGACAAGGCAGCATCTTTAATTATATCTGCTGATTTTTCACAGGGAAAAGAAACACGTTTCCAGGCATGACATACCCTCTCTGGGTTTGGCACTGCTGCCTCAGCACCAGGGGAGTGATGCTGTGGGGGCTTCCAGCAAAGCCACATCCTTGTCATGAGAGGGTTTCCCCTGGGGACGGGGCCAGCTTCCCTTTTCTGTTTCCAAGCCAAACAACAAGCCTTCAGACTCTGGGAACAGGCAAGTCGCCTCTACAAAAGTAGCAAGAAAAAGTCAAAATGGCAGTTTCAATACATGCTGACCTTGCCATGCAAAACCAAAACGGTTACGTTACTGTGTTTCAGGTTCCCTGATAGCTATTTATTTTTCTTTCTGAGGAAAGGGGTTGTTTGCTGTGGAAGTACAGCCCTCTCTCTTCTTTTCCCTGCTTGCCTGTAAAATATATCTTTTTCCCTTCCTCCTACCACTATCCCCCTCTTTTCTCTGCCCAGCCCTGCTAGCCTCCTCTGTTGTTTCCCCCGATCCCACGGCAGCTCTGTGGCTCCTTTCCAGGCTCCTGCTCTCCTTGCTTCTGCTGTTGATAAGAGTTATTGTTTTAGAGGTGGAATCCAGAGATTTCAGCTAAAATCTGCTCCTCTGGCCTGTATCTAGCATTCTTAGGTGGCTGCAGCATTTTCCTGCTCCTGTGGGCTTCTGTTTCATGGGCGGGTGATGACCTCCCAAAGGCTCATTCTCATGAAAGCCTTATAGGGGTTCTGGTTTCTGAACTTCTGGTCTTCTCCATTGTGGTGCAGCACAGTCCTGGGGGTCTGCCCCCACCAGCACAGCCTGGCTCTCGTCCTCTCGTCTCACAGAACAGCCGTTGTGATTATCACAGGGCTCAGAAGTAACTGTGACAGGCTGCATAAAACCCTCAGCTCACTGCCAGCAACTTTGCTGTCTTAGTGACACTCTCCGTCTGTGCTTGGCAAGACAAGTACCTCTGTGTGCATATTTCTGATTCAAAAACATGCGAAGCATCTCTCTTGTATTAATCACTGTGTAAGCCTTGGAGTGGAAGCCAAAGTTTTTTGTACCAGGGCAGCAGGATCCAGCTCTTGCTGATCCCCGAGGGGGGCTGGTGCAGCGCCCCAGTAATGAGCTCAGCCCCAGGCAGGACGCTGCAGCGAGCCATCCAGCAGCATGGCTGTGCCCCCCAGCCAAGCAGGGCTTCTGCAGTCCTGGCTGCTGCTCTGGATACTTTCTACAAGCAGATTTTTTTCCTTTTCCCTCAGGGCTTGTTGTTGCAGGATCACTTTGGAGTTGTCCCAGGGATGTCTCCAAACACTCTGCAGACTCGGGTGTCAGAGGACAGCTGCTCTACGTATCTCGCCAGTTCCTTCGGAGGTTCACTGGGTGGTGGTGGCCATTCTGCTCTGCCTGAGAATTCATTTCTTCAGGAGGTGGAGGGTAGCTCTTCCCCCGAACTGATGTCATCACGTGAGGATAACAAACAGCCTGGAAGAAGTGAAATCCAGCCTCTGTAGGCTAACCTTTTAATTAATCACTAATGACTGCTATATTTAATTAACTTGATTAATTCTGATTCTAACTCACTCTACCTCCTCCTAATTTTTCCTTTCTTTTGCTTCACACCTTACAGATCTCACATGAAATACCTATGGTTTTTTGCCTGGCATGGATCACCTGAAGACAAGCACAAACATGTTTATTCTTCAGGTTTTAAGCCAGGTGGCCTCCCAGGCCTTCACTCACACTGCCCACCACACCAGTCCCTGGCTGCTGAACTGGGACTTGCAAGTTCGGCTTGCAAGCCACCCGCCTTGTGCCTCCCTACCCCTCTTTCCAAGGAGCAAGCGAAAACCTGGGGATGACCCCAGTTACCTTGTTCAAGGGGTGCAGCATGGGGGGCCATGATGAACTCCCAAGCCCCTGCAGTTACCTCTGTGCATGTCCTGCAGAGCCGCAGGGCTGCCGGGGCTGTGGCACTCCTGCTGCAGAAGGCGTCTTGCTGCCCGGCCCCTGCTCCTTGGGCGAGCGAGTCCAATATAACCCATGTGCCACTGAGGTGTTTTCCTGGTCAGGGATGTTGTCCTCTGCCTGGATGGTCCTTCTCAGGTTGTGTTGGCCAGCTCGGCTGGATGGGCTCTCTGCCAGCACCAGCCCTGTGCTACGGCAGCAGGGCGGCAGGCTTGGGGTCTAGTGCATCGTGTTGTAAGAGTGCAGCAAGGCTGATTTTCCCTCCTTGCTTTGGAAGCTGTTATTTGCCATTGTTTGCAATCTCAGCACCAAAAAGCAGAGGTAAAAGGAGTTTTGTAAAGAAAAATAGTAAACATTTTCTTTTTCAATAACCCTTCTGAAGAAGGTATTTATATATATGTATAAATACCTGAAGGTATTTCCCTCTGCTGTCAAAGCTGCGTTTTAGTGGGACCCTCTGCTGCCATTACACCTTTTAAACTGTTTTCCAGACCGCTTTCCATAACTGCTGTCAACTCCAGTGATGGATCTGCAGGGAAGGGCTCCTGAACCGGGCACCACCGAGCCCAGCCTCCTGTCCTCCGCTGCCTCCTCCTGCCGCCCCAGCGCTCCCCAGTGCCCTCCCCTATGCCCTGCATGGGTCAGCAGATGTAGGAAAGAGGAACTGGTCCTGATGGGAAAGGGAGGGAATCATATGAATGCAAAGAAATGGCATTACATGCTGCTGAAGTTGATCTTGATAAGTTTCCATGGGCTGTTACAGGCAGATAACCAGGACGTTGCCATGCAGGAGTGTCAGTTTATCTACTGGCAGCACCATCTGCCTTCATTAGCTTTTCTCATTCACTCCAGTGGTCTGCATTGGAAAGTAAATTTGGCCTAAGATAAAGAGCAGCTGAAAGCATGGTAGCTGTTCCAGAATAACCATGCAGATTAAACCAAGTCGTAGCAAGGCTGAGATTTGTCCCACTGTTTTTTGGCGCCAAGAGTCAGTATTGAGAGGCTATACCCCAGAGGGTCCCTGCACTGGGTCACCCTCCAGGAGTGCTTCTCCCCCCCTTTGACTAAAGAAGGGCGCTTAATGTCTTAAATGTTGTGCCAATAGTCATTTAATGATGTATTTTGGGGGGACCCAGTCATGACTTGATGCGTTGTCTGAAGAGACGCTGTGAGNAAAAAAACAAACTTAAAATTCAATGTCACTCATAAGCTGAGAGCTGCAAGGATTGAGTGCTGCCTACTTATGGCCTCCTTGCCAATTAGCACTTTGTTATTCATAGATGATGATACAGTAAATATGAGGGAAGCAGTATTATACCTCCTGTGAAAGGATTTTTCTGTTTGGGTGCTGTCATTTATATGGCATAGACTGGTGAGTGTGTGCCCATAAAGTTAATATTATTTTATTCAACTTATGATCTCCACATGGGGCTGATTATGTGTCTGGAGCATTTCAGTTGGGCAGACTTCATGTGTTCCACTATTGAATGAACCTGGGTTTCTTTTGATCATTTTTTATGTTGCCGAGTTTCAACTTTTATATAGCTGAGCTGCTCATAATCAGAGTCTTATTCTGCTCCTTACTACACAAATAAAGAGAGATGTGTGGTGCCAGCCTTGGGGACTTGCGGCTGGCGCAGTGCAGAGGAACCTCCACACAGCAATTTTGGGGGAGAAGTCCTGAAATGCAAATGTGGGTGTGATTAAACTGGGGATCAGGTGTAGCCTGGCAGTCTAGCTCCATTGACTCCCTAAGGATGGATAAAACCCTGTAGATTCGGAGGCATCTCCGTTAATTAACTTCTCAGTGAAGGAAAAGAGTTTCTTTTTGTTTCCCCTACAGGGAATGTTTTCTTAGTGCTGCTTTCTGATCAGGACGAAGCTGTTGGGGGAGAGACAGCACAGTCATTGCACAGGTATCTGTTCCCTTGTGCCACCACATTAGGAGAGCTTAATTCCCAGTACCCGGCTGGATGAGCCTCAGTTGCCAGGATTTTAGGCTGTGAGGTTTGTTGCTCCAAGGAGCGTTGGGTAGGGTTGACGAAGCAACGTGGGATGGGAGTGTTCAATGTAAGTGAGAACCAATATGAGTCAAGACTATGTATATTTTCCTAATTAGAGAAAGTTCTTTTTCCTTCCTTTGCAGATAGTTTTCCAGCAGACTGTGTGTCTCTGGCTGTAGATGGGAAAGCAACAGCAAAGTGCAAATGCCACAAGACTGCTGTAATAACTCTGTTAAACTTCAGGGAGAGCAGAAAGAGCCAGAGCTGAGGAAAACCTACCATCAGATTTCCCAACAAACTTCCCAGACTTGGAAGAGGCAGATGGACATCTCATCTTTCAGACATGTGGCACAGCTGAATTTCCAAACCTTTTGAGATGTCTCCTCCTTGCTGTTCTCCTCCTCTCTCCATTTCCCTTTGGAAATGCATAAATCCATCACAGACCCAACCATGACTGTGTGTTAGATGCTGTTGGCAGAGGCATGAGGGTTCATATTTTCAGGGGAGGCTCCCCAGAGTGTCTCTGTAGAAGTGTACGTGGGTCCACTGAGCAGCTGGTGTTTGCAGTACCAAATTGCAGCTTATTGCTGAATTAGCCTCTGCTGGGAGGAGCTGAGTCGGGAGCCTCTGGCACCCCAGTGCCAGGCAGGAGTCCTCCTGGGGGAAGGTTTTGTGCAGACCCCTGCCTGCCAGTGTGACTGGGCTAGCCTGGGCCACCAGCAGAGCAATGCTGAGGAGAGGGACTGACTCTCCTTCCAGGCACAAACCACAGCCAGGGTTTGGTCAGGAGCCTCCATGTAGCCCCATAAGGGCTCAAAGAGAAAAAGGAAGCTTTAATTGCACTTTAAACTCATTGCACAGTGTCTGATGCCATTTGAGGTAGATATGTATAACTGCTGCCTTGGATTATGTTTTCACTGGAGTGGTTTTTCAGTCCACAATGTGAAATTTTATCTCTCACAGCTGTTTGTGACAACCATGACCCCTGGAAGACCTAAAGTACTAATGCTTTTTAAATTATTTTTTATCTGAATGAACTTGTTAGCCTGTAAACACTACAAGTGGAAAGCCCCCGTGGCCTGCCACGAGTGCTGGTGGTAGATGGGCAAACAAAAGCAGTAAATTAAATGGTCCACTTAATCACTTTCTAACACAGTTGCAAATAAAACACCTTTATTGTTTTCATGGCAGATGCTTTCCACTTATGATGAATTGATGGTGTCGAGTTGATTTATATTTTCTCCCTCTTCTGTTCTTCCTCTTTCTAGGCCAGATGATGTAATGCTGAAGCGCACCCACGATGAGACTGTCCTCTTGCATTGCTTCCTCTGGCCTCTCGTAACGTTCCTGGTCGGAGTCCTCATCGTGGTCCTGACCATCTGTGCCAAAAGCTTGGCTGTCAGGGCAGAGGCAATAAAAAAGAAGAAGCATTTGTAAATGGCAAGGCTCCTGACGGAAAAGAAAAACCTGCAAGAAGGTCTCAAGGGGGGCAACTCAACATACCTGTAGGTCTGCAGGGCACCCAGCTGCGCCTCCCTCCAGTGTCTCATCTGACGGTGGAGTTGCTCTTGCCTCAGGATTATTCTGGGGAGACTGCCCCATGAAATGTCAGTTAATTGCTTCTTCTGCTATGACAGTAAATAAGTATACTCTACCAAAAAAAATAAAATCTACACTGCACCAAATATGCTGTGCGCTGTTAGTCCTGAACAGCAGCTAGCCAGGTCCTAGCGGTATTGAGAGACAGTTTATAAAAACCCTGATGTCACTCATTTCATCTCCACAAAGTGTTCTTTACTATTGTTTAATATTAAATAATTAAAATATTTACTTTATGATAGACTGTATTTCCAAATTAATAAAGTTTGGTTGTTTGGGGTTTTTTTTAACCTTTGTTTTGTTTTGTTTTGTTTAAAAAGCTTTAAGACAAAAATAACACTGTGCTGACTTAGTTTTTTTCAACGTGTAGAGCTTCATTTTACAATTCAGACTTTGACTTCTGTCTAGACAAAATCTTTCATCATCACTTGTTCATTGTGAAGAAATGTAGAAATCTCTCAGAAATACTTCTGCAAAAAATGAAATAATTATTGGAAAAGGTGATTAAATACTGGATCTAATTTTATTGCCTCAGTGGTATTCAGTCCCTACAGGTTTTCTTGTCCCCTCTCAGTTACCCTCTTCGCCAAAATGCTCTCAAGCTGTAAAGAGAAGGGATTTGGAGTGGTTTTACATGAATACATTTTACTGTAGTGGAGTGCCTGAGCGCTTGCTGAAGGGAGCCTGTGAGCCATGGTGTCACACAGGTCACCAGGCTCCAGGGATGGCCAGAGAAGGATGTCAACCCTTTGTAGGGCTGTGGGTGTTTGCTGCTGAACTGCCTGTCCCATTCATGCCAGCCCCGTGCAGGGTCCCTCCAAGGGGGTGCTCCAGAAAATGCAAGGTAGGCTGGGCACAGCATCTTGTGACGTCTCGCTTGGTTGCCTCTCTCTGCTTGTCCCTGCAAATTGCTGTGTATGGAGGGAGTACTGGCCCTTGTTCGCTTGCTCGCTGCAGAGATTTCTGTATGTCTGGCAGTTTTGCTGAGCACATCTGAGACCAGAGTAGCTTCATGGCACCCATCCTCGCCCCTGCAGGGCTGTGCACCCCTGGAAACAGCTGTGCAGCTTTACAGGGCTGGCACACAGCAGAGAAGAAAAGCCACGTGACTCAGTCAGGAAAGTGATTACTGGCAAAGCATTTAATCTACATTAACAATTCTGCAGTTCTAACCATACTGTTCATTGTATTAATCTCTGGTATCTTAGTATTATGTTTAAATACCTTGTGTTGCATTGTGCTTTTAACACATAGGAGAGTTATTTCCTGAGGATGAAGAAAGTGCTAGATATGAAAGCCTGAAAGCTTTGTTGGCACAAGGTGTGGTGACAAACCTGCTTGTCTTGCCTAGTCTCCATCTCAGATTAATCATATTGTGCATTTAAGAACTGATTTCCATATGGAGTCTTAGTTTGTGAACTCATACATGCAGTGCGTCATGGTGCCCAGTGATGAGGGCAGCAGGGCAGATGGAGGTCATTCCCCACTCCTCTGTCTACTTGCTATATAACTTTCGGAGAGTCCTGTGGTCTCAGTGCATGCCAGGATAGCTGTTTCTTCGCAGGAATTTAAGGAAATCTGTGGAGGTGGGAACTTGATGCTTCTTGGCTAATTACTCTGTATAAAAGATCTGATTAGTGTTGGTTGCACATGTTCAGGCACTTCCAGTTCTGTGGATGAAGAGTGCTGCTCCCATGAAAATCCCAATTCTCTGTTTTAAACGTCAGCCCTTTAGAGGTAGCTGTTGTCAGGCTCACACAGGTACCCTCTGTCTCAGACTGCTGAAAAGGATAGCACTGGATATACTGAATGAAGAGAGGTTGTGAGTGCTCAGCCTGTCAGGTAAAAGCCTGCCAACTTCTGGAAGTGCTGTCCTGCAAAGGACACAGCATTTCCTTTCACTTGTGTCTTGCTGCCATGGCCTCGCTCACATCCTCTGCGATTCCCTTGCCTTGGCAACCCACAGACACATTACACAGGTGTGTCTGGTTGGGGGGGGTGGGGTTGGTTGCTATATATATATTTATTTTCTTTTTTTTTTAATACATTACTTTTTCACACTCTGCAAATCATAGAAAGCTGCTGCTGTGGGGCCCTTTGGTTATCTAGGTAGGGTGGTGGCAAGTTCCCCATCTCTGTTTCCTCTTGGTTACTTCTTACAAGTGAGGGGAATAACCCTGATATTCTGCATATATACATCCTTCATTTTCCCAAGGGAGAAGGAAATACATGGTGACACAGATTCATCATGGATTTTTAAGCCAGTGTCTTGGGGCTCACAAATCCAGATTAACAAAATCCTCTCTAGCTTTGCTCCGAAGCTGTTGTGACTGAATTGTGCAGCTGGTTCCCTGAGCAAAAGGCAAGAAGCGAATTGACTTGATACAGCTCACTTGATCAGCAATCATATCTTTAAATATGTTAGAAATGCCATTTGCAAAGGCCTCTATAAGTAAGTAATGGTTACAAAGATGATATTAAATAATTTTGCAGGGAGATTAACATCCCAAATTAAACATCTAAATTGGCGTGCAAAGACAGGCAGTAAGTATGTCCCTGGCTTGGCAGTATATGATGCTGAGGGGAAAAAAATAATCCTAAAATTCACTCTTCTGTCCCAGCCTGCACCTTGCTGATTTAGAAATGTCATTCTAATCCCCACAGCTGATTGTGGAAGCTGGGGATTTCCTTCTAACGGATTATTCACTGATTTCCCCCTTGGCTTTGTGGATTTCCAGTTTTTGCAGTGTATTCTCTGAAGCGTATTTGCAGCCAGAGGGGCTGCTTTTTTCCAGAGCCATCTGCAGAGTCGACTCTTGCATTTTATTCAATATTTATATGCTATCGCTTTGAGGAATTTTGTTCCATCATGCTGTCTGCTGCTCCACTTCAGTAATATCTGCCTTCTCTTTCACGTAGTGCAATTAAATAATTTTGTCTATACAGTATCTTTCTCTGTTAGCTTCTTAGGCTCATTTTAAAAGTTGAAGTAATAGGAGCTTTTTTTTGTTGTTGCATTTTTTTCTGCTTTGTGTGTTTCTGTGTTGCCAGTAAAAGATGAGATTTCACAATGCATTAGAATATTTAGCTACTGACTGAGGAGCTTATTTCAATGCTAGGAGCAGATGAGGAATGTCATGGAGGTATCCGGGGGCATTTTTAAAGATCATTACCTGTCATTTCTGGTGTAAACATAGCCCTTTGACAGGGGTCCAGCACAGTCCGCTGGATTTGAAGGGCTTTTACCAGCTGGTCTCTTTGGTAAATACCGCAGGGTGCAAGTGGGAGGCGCGGTGGAGAGGTAGCGCAGGTCTGTTTCCAAACTCAAGCTTTGTTATGGTTTCAGCTGGGA
>VZTV01097691.1:0-10228 GCA_013400875.1 Anhinga rufa | reverse complement strand
GAGGTTAAACAGCGTTCAGTTTCATGTGTCACAGGAATTTGGTTGTTGGTTTGTGGCCTTCCGCAGCACTATAGTACAAAGGTAACGGAAAGCTCCTTTGCCTTAGTATGCCTGCTTTAAAATGAACATATTGTAAAGGGGTAAAAATAGGACATATAACACAAATTATACCGCTGTAATATGGAAAGCAGAAATTCTCATACCAAATGCATGACTTAAGATCACAAACCTGGTGATATAAAGGGTCCTGAAGTGTCTGTCTTTATTCCCTGTGTTATTGCAACTGTTAGCTCTGCTTCTCATGCCTATTAAAAGCCACATTGCATGGTACTGACCTGGTGTTCATTCTACCTACCTCTGTTTCAATGAAAAGACTTATCTTCCTTCTGAGCTCCCTAATTTCTCTCCCAGATGATACAGTAAGATTCTAGTAGTTACCAAAAGGCAGTTTTCCTCCAGTCACAAGTACTCACTTACTTTGGAAATAAGAGTTTTGGCCCTTCAGTTTTAGCAAAAAGAGAATGCCAGAGAAAATCAAGCTGCATCCATACCCGCCGCACACCACTGCTCCTGCGCTGTTGGGGTCCAGCTCCATGCTGAAGCCAGGGCTTTCCCGGAATAGAAATGGAAATCTAGTCCTAGAACTGGCATTTGCAATTAGCAGAAGACTTGAAGCAGCAAATATGCTTTTAAGATGTAGTGAACATACTGAGGGCAACTCCTTTCTCTCTGTAAGCTAATGGGAGGATAAAGATATCCTCTGATCCAGCAGTCTGGCACCAGTGTTTAGTCCCAACCCCTTTCACCACAAATCCTTACAAAAGATTTTAGGGATGTCCACAGTTTGTGGGCAGGTGAACAACACGAACAACCACCACGACGCCTCATCCTCTGCTGTTGATTAACACCCAGAGGAGCCTGGGTCTCCAATGAGGGATCATTTTAGCATCATTGTGCAATAGTTTTAAGCTGAGGAGAAAAGGGAACCAGAAGGTGAATGTTGTGATGCAATATAAACTTTAATTGAAACAGGGCAAGGATTTCATAGCAGCAAAACGTGGCAATCCAGAGAGTCCAGAATACATTTGCAGGGTTTGCTGGGGGATGGATGTGGTTGTCTTCTTCAGGGGCTGCAGTCTGCAAGGTGATCTTCTGTCTTTGTTGCATTCGCAGGATTTGAGAGTCAAGTTTGGTTTTCACCTATTTGTTTGGGTTTGGTTTTTTTGTTTTGTTTTTTAAATCCCAGGCTATGTGAAACAGGGTAGGTCCCACAATCAAGCTGGAGCTTCGAGAAACTTTTCCACTATACATCAAAAGCCATGAAACATCAGTCCATATGAGAGGCTAATTTACAGTGATGTTTAGTCTTCTATAAACCACTTGAATTTAAACTAAGGCTTTTTCTGTATTTCTCAAGTAAATGGCCCCTCAAACACAGAGTTGGGATCTTGTTTGCAGATACCTAATCTAACAGGAAAAGAAATAGTGTCTGGGCTTGTTTCTCAGGGTGGCTGAGTGTCCCCAGCTCCCGAGGGCCCCTGCTGCAGCCCAGTACACTGCCTCTCGGAAAGCCATGTCCCTCTGCTCGCTCAAGGACTGGGACTTTGCTCTGGTCCCTGCTGGGTCCGACTCCCTGTGGGGCTTAGCAGGGGCCGCAGCTCCCACGACTGTAAGTCGTGTACCTGGAGGAATAGCAGGGGTAGGGATACCTGCCACCCAGGGAGGAGCCGGACCCAAAGGAGCTGCCTATCTCCACTGGGGTCGAGGTGCCCACGTAGCTCTCCTGAGGGCAGGAGCTGAGGATGGGGCCTGGGAAGGTGATGGCCACGGGCGGTGGGTAGACCACGGCACGGGAGTCCCCGCAGGAGGTGACGCAGGGCTCGCTCCAGGCGTTCACCCATGGCTGGGGGCAGATCACGTCGCAAGGCGAGTAGCAGGCCTGCCTGTAGGAATTCATCTTCCTGGCTGGAAGTAAGTCTGAAACACAGGGAGCGGTGAGAGCATGGGTCAAGGGTGACAGTGCAGGTGCATCTGCAAAGGGGACCCCTCATTTATTGAAACCATAAAATATTCAGAAAGTTACTCTTCTATAGGTAAGTATAAAGTGTGATTGCAATTCATATGCAGAAATAATGAAGACTAGATAACCTGTTAGAAGTCAGCAAAGCCTCATTAAGGACAGGTGAGGATTAACCTAGCAAAAATTTATTTAAAACTGTTCCTAAAACTATTGCCTTCATTTGCAAAGCACTCCCAGGCATAGATAATCATTAAGCATTCTTCCCCTGAAACATGCAAGCAGCTCTTGAAGCCCCACGCTCTCAATATCAAACCCATACCCTCCAAAGCCGCCAAGCTGAAAGAAGTTACAGAATCTTTTTTTTATGAAAGTAACATTCTTCCTATAATAGACAAAGACATATTAAGTGCTCAGACAAAAATACATTAAAACTCTTATTAAAGTGGCTTTTAAACTCATGGAACAGATTTAATGGAAGTCAGACTTACTCAGTTCACCACCAAGGAGAAGCCAAGAAGAATGGTTTGAAAAAGCTCTGTGCTCCAGCCACCTTTATATGGTTCCTCAGAGCAGCTCCAGGGTCTGAGCCATGCTTCGGGCATGCGGTCCTTCCTAGTTACAAAACAAACTTTCCTGCACTTGTCACGTCAAGGGGTGGAGGAATCTTTGCATATTGTTTGCTGTTAAGCAATTATTATTTGAATGGTATCACATCCATATTGCAGCCTACAGAAATCTTTCATTTCAAAATAGGGTCAGTATTCACCCTTAGTTTCTTTCTACTCATTGCAGAAATTAACTTCCTGCTTCTGCTTGTCCAAGCTTCAAAGCATATAACTCAGACAGATCAGTAGAACAGAGGATTGCTGATTTGACAAAAAAGACTATTTTTTTTTTTTTAAATAACATATTGATTTTGTCATGTTTGGTGTAAAGGTTTTCAAACCTTGTAGTTGTAAAGGGAGATGAAACTTGGAGACCTTTATACCACCTTGGCAAGATACCTTTCTGCTTCCTTTTTATCCCCACTCTCTTTTTCCTCAATAGGTGGGGGGAGGAAATCTATAGACCACAGCCCCCAGGTGCTTCAGTTAGGGTGATCATCCTGTTCACAGCTACAGAGAAGCAGCTCTGTGATAGAAGGGCCTTTCTGATGTTAATAGTGAGATTCCACAAGCTATTTTGAAGGGGTGGTGGAGAGAGGGGAAAGGGGACTTACATGCTGCAGAAGTCTTATTGCACTTCATTCCTGGTGAATATTATTATATATTGCCCTAGTTCAAAACAATACAAAAAAGGGCAAGGAATCCCTTGCTTAGAAATGCTAGGAAGGAATTAGCCTCATGCATGAGTTACTCCAAAACGTACCGCTTTTAACAACTCCTTTGTTCTGAAACATCACAGTTGGGCCCTTGCAGACAGTGGATCCTGGTCTAGCTACGTACAGGAGTTTGTAATAAATTTACAACTGGAAAAATCATACCTAGCTCCTCACCTGATGTAACAGACCACAGATCAGTGAGGGGTCAAATGCTGGGGGCCTCCTGCACCTACATTTAAATTTGATGATCTGAAAGTATTTACACGTCAAAAATATTGCTTACAGCATTTAGCAATTGGAGAGCTGAATTAGATTACATATGATGATTCCCTTTTGACAGCAGAACTCATTTAAGGAACCATGTCCCTGCCCTACTGTGAGCTGTAATCTGCTCTCCTGTGGATTTATCAGGAGGGATGGAATTGCTCTGTTTTCTTTGCTATTTATTATAAACAGAGAGATTACCCTGGTCTTGCTCCCGAACCTACTAGGGAAACCACATCATGGAAACCAGAAAATAACACCAAGTGTAGACCCAGAGCAAGGTAGAGATGTGCCAGTTAAGGCACAGTGGTCTGGAGCACATTTCCAGTGTAACCTTTGCCAAGAACTTGGGGAGAGGTTTTTTGATGCCCTCATTGTCCTGCATGCACTGGGGTGAGAACAACCTGCCCTCTGCCTGCTGCAGGAGGCTCTCTCCAGCGGGGATGGTAATCCTTCCTTTCACCATACCTAAAACCGGTTGGTTTCATTTATTGGTTCCTGACAGCAGTGACTGTCTGAGCTCTCTATTTTCATGGTATCTGGGCGCCAACGTCATTTACATAAGTTAAGAGATAATAGAATTATAATTATAAATAATAACTAACAAGTACAAGACATGCCCGAGATCTCCTCCCAGAGGCTCAGTTAATTGCCAAGAGATGTTTGGTAATTTATTTGGCCTCTGCCTTAATCATCTCTTCTAGAAATCATCAGTAGTAATTTCCCATTTCACGTGGGTGTTACACAGGCTTACGCAGAGCAGTATTCTACCTGCTGGGGAAAAAGTTTAATATAGCACAAAACTGCAAAAGGAAAAGGTTAACTTGGAGGCAGAAGAAATCAGCTGAGAATGTGGCTGTGCTGTGTGCCCAAAGTACGCAGTGATCTAGGAGTTTAAAGGAAATTAGTTTCATGGGTAAAACCCTAAACCCCCAGGATCTGTCAGGCCTGGAATGCAGTAGAGGAGAGTCCTCACACTGGATTCCCCAAGTCTTGCAACAATTCGCCTTGCCCTGTGAAATACCTCTGGAATTAAATCCTTAAAAAGCCAGATGGATGATAGATAGTCAAGGTTGCTGATGCAACGTTAATGGTCATCTGAGTTAGGGCACACTCTCAAAGGGATGGTGGAAGAATGAGGGATGGTGAAGGATGCCTATAATCTGGACATCTACATTTTTTTTCTGTGTGTACAAGGCGGATACTATCCTATGGAAGTGACTGTGAAAAGTGGCCATCTGCAAGTCTCTAAGATGCACACTGATTAATACATGCCCACGCTGCCATGACACTTGAAGGTCCGAGGAGCCTGCAGGGCCGAGTCGCTGCTCCTGCTGCCAGAGTGAGCGCAGTAGAGTGACAGAGCAGTGGTATGGGAAATAATAAACCTGTATTTTCTAGTTTCTAGCACATGCCTTGTGGGCTCAGCATCTTTAGGAAGGCAGGTCTACACCAGGCAGAGGTCTCTTGAGCTAGGAGTGGCCAGTATCCCTTCTAAAAGGAAGGGACAAGGGGAGACTGGAAAGCGTGGGCATACTTCAGGGTTTGGTGTACAGCAAAAGGGTCTGTTCACTCCTTGCCACAACAAGCTCACAGAGGTGTTTTCCCCTGAACAGAGAAATAAATGCATCCTGAGAGAGTAAGCCTGATGAGGATTACTGACTTCTTCCTCTCCTGAAATGAGAGTCAAAATCTCTGACGGTCTGACTTGTGCAGTCTCAAAACCGCTAAGTTTTCCACATGCTCAAGTGCTCGAACTCCTGGCATAGCTGGGCTTAACTAACCACACTGTTGACATGCTTATCAGCCAAGACAAAAACCGCAAGCTGCAGCAGGCTGCAGCCTTGTTTTAAGCGGTCAGCACACAATATGACCTTGGAGACCCAAGACAGCAATGCTGAGCATAGTGCCCTGCATAGATCGTGGATACAGTGGTAGAATTCCAGCATCTTCTCAAACAGAGGTTTGTCAGACCTATTGTGCCCTCTACGTCCTATCCCGTGGGTGATGTTTGTCCACCTCCTAAAAGTCTTGGACCACATGGATCCAGACACACGCAGGGTGCTATCCTGGGGCATACGTGTCATCGTGGTGGGTAGCAAAACATAGGCAAGTGGGACGCGCGTCTGTCTTTTGGACACCAGCCGTGGAGCGAATCCCACTGGGAAGCGCAGTGAGCCCAGTCTCGCTGGGACCTCACCCTGCACAAAGCTGGCAGCCGGGCGGGTGCAGGTGTGGCTTCCCCCAGCCAGAGACTACACAGTTAGGAATGCAGCTCTTGCTTTAAAAGACAGCATTTTCACAACACCCCTGCGGTCTAGGTGGTTGTTACAGGAAAGACAGTTGAGACATAATGGCAAAGTGTTTGTCTTCGCATCAGTTTCTGATTCAGAGGAAGAGCCAGGAAGGAAAATACAGGTGTGCCTATTCCCGTCATTGTTACAGTTAGAATTTGGGTGGGTTTTACATTCAGCAGCAGGTCCCGTCCTCCCAGGCCAGAGGAAAGGTAGAAAACCTGTGTCCATCCAGAAGAAATAAAATAAACATGGAAAGAAAAGAAAAAAAAACGAACAAACCCAAAAAGCAGTGGGTCGTACAGTTTTACAGAAGTGTCACAAAGAGCAGGGAGAAGCTACTGATGCAGCCAAGCATCGCATGCACGGGGCCTCACTCACAGGAGATGGTCTGTCGCCATTAAGTCCCCAAGGATCACTTAAGAGAGCAAGAAATTCTTTCAGGATGAAGCCAGAAGTAAGAAAAAAGCAAAGCAGACTGTTCCAAACCCCAGCAGTCTGCACATCCATCACGCTTGTGCCTTATGCCAGTTCTGGTTTGGTTTTGTTCTTCACTGTTTATTTTTCTACCCTGCATTTCCTTCAAATACTTTGAAATCAGTGAAAGAAATAAACTGGGATTAAGAAAAATAAACAGAGAACATGGGGTATTTGTG
Source organism: Anhinga rufa (assembly GCA_013400875.1). NCBI lineage: Eukaryota > Metazoa > Chordata > Aves > Suliformes > Anhingidae > Anhinga > Anhinga rufa. The sequence goes on along the minus strand of VZTV01097691.1, from coordinate 3,673 downwards.
CAGGGATATCTGTTTTTCACCTGCCAGTCCACAAAACCACAGCTCAGTAGAAGGCAGGGGCAGGACTGTGGCCGCTGTCTCCCTGCTTAGATTAAGCAGTGCTTAACCTGCTTAGGTTAAGCAGTGCAGCTTAACCACTCTGGCACTTTGAAGATGTAAATAATATTTTCTGCTGTGTCATCCTTGGCCATCTTTCTATGAAACCTCTAGAGAAATAGCGCTTACATGCGCATTGTGGTACAGTTTTCCTTGTTCATCTCTCAGCGTCAGCTAGAGATCTGCAAGCGGAGCCGTTACGGGTCTATGACATGGGTCACATGTCATCTCTAATGTCTCCGGCATTTTCATTTTTCCCCAGACAGACCCTAAATGGTTACAGACCACCTACGCCCACCTAACATCCCCGAATTACCTCTGATTCTTCTGACCAGGGTACAGATTTTAAGTAAAACAAAAAAGGTCTGGTGATGTTATGCTTCAAAATGGCCATATAGAAACCCTTCATTCTCTACACACGTAGGAAATTCGGGGTTGGTGTGAGTTGTCAGTCACCTTGTAAAGTTTGCTGAGGATACTCACAACCTTATACCAAAGCTCAACATGCAAAACTAAGGTCGCCTACAGCAAAATGTTTTCAGATTTAGGAGTTATGAAACTAAAGATTATGCATAAAAATTAACCCACGTGAAAATAAGAGCAACAGGGTACCCTAAGCCATCTTCTGCTGTCATATAAGTCCCTTCCTAATAATTTATAAACACATTTTCACAGACTACTTTAAGTTGAAAAGGCAGAAAAGGCTTCCCTGGAGATAGACTCATGTCAAACTCTTACAAGAATCATGGTTTTAGCAGAATATACAGTTAACAGTTAAAGCTGCTCTTCTATCTGCATTTCAATGCGTGGGAAACTACTGAGTCAATTTAATCTTAGCCAAGGTAACAGGGATCATATAACAAGAGGAGTGTCTGGAGACAGATCACAGAATCACAGAATGATGGGGGTTGGAAGGGACCCCTGGAGATCATCTTGTCCAGCCCCCCTGCTTGAGCAGGCACACCTAGAGCAGGGATTTGACAATTGAGCACTATTTTCCACTTAAAGTCCTTGCGTGCATGAAACAACCTTGCTCATGAGGACCTGCTGTTTTACCAACTGGTATTTGTTGCATATTCAGCTGATTTTGATGATGCAGAATATTTTCTGACTTATCCTAATTGCTCCGGTGTTCCCTGCTTCATCATGTTGTTACACAACACTACATCTCCTGGTTCGTTTCCCTTCAAAAATTCAGTGACCAGGTGCTTCCTGGTATCAATCCACTCCCTTTGCTGGTTTTCCGGTGGGAATGACTGAAGCTCCTTTTTTTTTTTTGTGATTGTTTGACTTTTACATCCTTCTCCATGTTAAATAATATTAGGTGCCTGGCTCCATGGTCCATGATGCCACAATAACCTCCAATGGAATTTATTGCTGTAATTCATTACTTGCCGAGGGTCTGTGAGTGACTCCTTTGCACCCCCCAGATAACTGGCCACAGCCGATCTGACTGATTACTGTATTGTTCAAGGAGTTGAGCCCCGATGGCCATCAGGTCACTGCTACTTAACATCTTGCCCTGAAGAATCCTGTTAGAAGGCAGTGATAATAAACAAAACCCGATGGAGCTTCCCCTCTCCATATGTGTCTCCTGTACTGTACGGGTAACAGGAAGAGTTGAGGGCTAAAATATTTATCGGTTTCTCAGCATGACTGAGGTCCTTCTTAAAGACATCTTCTAGAACGATCATTGATTTTTCTCATGCAATTTGAGACACCTTGAACAAATTCTGATTCCCTCTTGAAAATCGTTCTGTGCTTCTGAAAAGAAGGATGCCTGTGGCCAAGAATACAGATATTGCCCAGTTCTGAAAATGTTGAGTCTTGAAGTGAAAACATGCATGGGAGAGACAGCTAGATGCAAAGTTACTGAGGTGGAGTGTTTTAGGAAAACATTGCTGAAATCATTACAGAGAGCATAATGTAAACTGAGACCAGCTAAAATCAGTGGGGTGACATTAACCTGGGGCAGATGAGGGTCTGGCACCTAAGTTTGGAAAGAAGTTTGTCCCAAAGTACACACAGAACTAACTGTAAAGCAAAGATGAGAAAAAAATGAAGGAAGGGAATAGACAGCAGCTCTTAGCAGAGTCTGAGCAAAGCCTCTCTTCAGACCATAAATTGCCCTTTGCTTTGGCTGTTGAGGTGACAAGATCCGTACAAGAAGTGCATGCAAGTCTGGAGCGTGGTTTAAAGTCAGCAGCATTTCTATTCTTCATTAACTGAATGCGCATTTTCTGCCTTACAGTGAATTACACAGATGTGCTGGTTTGGTGGTGCCAGCAGATGAGACCCTGACTGAGCAGCTGAAGCGGAGATGTGAAGCAGGCAAAATAAGTAGACTTGCACCCTGGAGCTTCAAGGTTAATATTTACAGTCTGTCCCCCATCTCTGAGTGGATTTAAAAAGATATAAAATATAATACAGTTGTCAACTAGATGGTTTTGACTTAACTGAACTACCTCTCATTACTACAGAAGTGTAAAGCCTGGGGATTGTTTCAGAAAGGCTGAAATCTAATGAATCTGAACATGATCAAAAAGTTTAGAGAGGGATGACATAGTAAGGTGTAAAGGAAAGCTGGGAATTGCCTAATAACTACAAACAGTGAGCAAAATAATTACATGCTGTGAGGCAATACGTGTAATCACTTCTGGTTTGAATCTAATCAAACGCCATGTGCAAGGGATGTCTCAGATCCTCCAGAGTATCGGAGTAGCAGTATAAAAAGCACGCGCTGCTCACATCTCTCCCAACAGCTTATCCTGACTTCTCCTCTGGGACTCACGTAAGTTTTTAATTCTTTGTGGGTTTTTTTTTTTTTTTTCATATGCTCTTTTAATGGTAACTCTAACTGAATCCCACATAGATGTCTGGCATAGCACTAACAGGGCTAGCCTCTCTGTAAAAGCAGCTTCTCTGATCCTGCAGAGAGGCAGGGGCTGGCATTATCCAGCTTCCTGAGGGAATACTGCAGTCCTTGCGTAGCGCTTCAAGGATTCACAACTTTTAGTTCCTAAAGCTAGTATAGAAATGAGCTGCAGCCTTATCTCGGCTTTAGTAGAAGGTGAAGCCCTGTGTAACAGGTAGTCCTATAAATCCTGTTCCGTGGTTTAACTACTGAGAAAGGGAGCTGGGTGAAATGGCCATTGGTGTAATGAGGTACAGAAGACAACTGAACCGAGCACTGCTCCGATGTAGCCCTTTAGGATCTGTTCTGACACATTATGTATAGTTATGTCAAAAGGTTTCGATATGCACATGAAAGTTAGGAAGAGTCTGGCTGTGGTGGAAGATAAGTGTAACTCAAGCAGGGTAACTAAAAGGTGGAAGACAGAGGCAGGAATGATGAAGCCACATCATCTCTGTTCAGGAAGCTACTCAAGTGTGTAGCTTCCTCATCAAATACGCTTGAGTGCCTGAACATAAGCCTCTGACCTACCATTGAATTGCTTTACACAATCTTCTGCCTTTCTGTGTTTCAGATCCACTTCCAGCACAGAACAATGTCCTCCTACAGACAGCTGTGCACCTACCAGCGCTCCAACCCGTGCGAGGTGGCCTGCCCGCAGCC
>VZTV01097690.1:0-10503 GCA_013400875.1 Anhinga rufa | reverse complement strand
TGTGTTGGGGCCCTGCTGCTTGCGTTTCAGGGCTGCCTGCACCACCGAGTGCCGGCACCGTGCAATTGCCCTTCCTGAAAACGTTACGCGTGTACTCAGGGAAAAGCTCGACTGCTGTTACCGTGATGCTTGTTCTGCCTAAAGGTGAGTGATCAGAGACAAACCCGCGGTGAGAGGGTGACTCAGGCGGCAGTTGGTGTGCAGGCTGTGGGATTGCTTCATATGTTTTGATGCAAATGTTCTTCTCTCCTGCCCCAAATGGTTGGCGTTTGCCAATTTGTTTTCTGCTCTGAACCGACCGAGCTGAGCTGCCCGTCTCATCCGGGATAGGCTTTCTGGTTGAGCCTCAGCAGGGACCACTGCCTCCGGGACCCGGCTCCTGCGAGGGAAAGGGCCTGGCTGCGGGAATTTGGTCCTGGGATCTCCACATGGTTTGGGCATCTGAGTCCTTCCCGTGCCACGGGGACATCAGGCACCCAAGTGCATTTTGGCATCAGTGCGTAGGGTCTCCTGAGCTCAGGAGGAATTCCCTTGCTGGGATGTAGCATCAGGCCACAAGTTGCGATCCCAAATGTGGGAAGAGAGGATGGCCCAGTTAGCTGTGACAGGCGTAGCGCAGGCAAGAGCACAGCGTCGGTACGTACCTCCTGCCCCGTGCCGCACGTGGCCCTCACGCTGATCTCGGGGTCCCGCTCGATGGCAGGAGCAAGCGCTGGGGCCGCAGCAGCGCAGCACGGAGGGGCGGTCGGTGTAAAGGAGATCAGAGGAGGGTTCAGCCTCCAGCTTGCCCTTCCTGCGGTATCTACACAGCCGTGCCTGTGCTGCCCGTGTGTGGCAGCACCTAGCAGAGCCGTGGAAAGCAGTGTTGTGTTTATTTTCTGCCTCTGCTCTTAGCTGTCTCATCCCGGTCCCATCCCGAACACGCACCATTATAGACCCTGATGCTACCAAGTGCTCCCAAAACCCACACGTTTGTGAAGCCTCCTCCATGCCAGTTGATGATACTTAGAGCTAAAGATACTCAGCACCCAGCTGAACCAAAGCTGCGGGTAACTCACTGCTGCATTTTCCATCATCACGAAGCTCTGACTGCTTTGAAAGCAGGGGGACGGTTCCTGTAGCATCCCCTCCGCACCGCTCCTGACCGGCTGCTCTGTGTACTCGGGGTTTCTTGGAGAAAGGAAGAAGGCTCCATTATTTTGCCTGGATGAGGCCAGTTTTTTAACTGCCGTTACAGTAGTCATCAACTGAAATCTGTTGGGGTTATTCCAAAGATGGTTTTGGCACAAAGGTTTTCTTGGAATGGCTCCCACATAAAACTCAAAACTGGAGGAGTTTATTTTTCCCGCTGACAAATGATCATTTAAGCAGGAGATTTTTAATAAAATTAGTGAGAACTGCCTGTGTAAGATGAACCCACCTCTCTCCCCTGTATTTTTCTTGCATGGAGTGGAAAGTAAACACTGTCTGGCTTTGAAACACGGCTACTATTTTGACAGGTTCCTCTTCAAAAAGTACTGCTCAGGTTTCTCTTTAGCCCCATTGTGCTGTCTAAACAAAGATAGATTTTTATTTTGTAAGCGAAGTGAAAAATCTGTCTGCGTTTCTCCAGTTATTTGGCAGGAAAGTAGCAAATACAGATTTTGCTTTTGCTTTTCTTTCTTTCAGTGAGTCCTTTGGTCAGGAGGGGTTCCTGGCTTGGCAACCCCAGGACTGTAAATCCTCTGTTAATCCAGACTCAGGCAGGTGCAATGTGAATTCCCTCCCCTGCACACCCAGTACGTTTCCACTGCCGCACCAAGGGGAGAGCAGAGCTTATTCCCTCTGGCCCATCCAGTGCGCAGCCTCTCTGCTGAGGCTGTTTGCAGGTCTGCTGCTGGCAGACACAGTAAACTGATTCATTTCTTAAAATCACTGCTCCCCTAGCTGCACAGCTTGTGCAGGTTCAACCTATGGGCCAGACTCTGAAAAACGGCATGTCTCGTCTCCACTTCCATCAGCCACCCACAGTTTGGTTTAAGGGCAATATCCTCCCCTCTCTGAAAATGAGTAGAAGTTTTAGCATGGTCTTCTGTGGGAGAATGACCTAACGGAGTAAGTAGAAACTGTTGAAGTATTTTGCTTGGCAATACAAGTTGTACTTTTATAGGGTATTTGTCCTGTTTACCCAAGAGGAATAAATCCAGTAGAAGTTCAAAGCCATTTAGGAAATATTGATTTTTAGCTGAATGTCTACATAGCTAAGAGTTATATCCCTGGCTTTCCATAGGCGATGCTGGTCAGCTTTCCTACTCCCATTTACTTACGCTCAAGACACTGCTTAAGTTTTATAGCTCCGGAGTTTTTTCACCCCCACACAGTATGAGTGCAAGCAATTATTATTGCCAAAAGGTCAAATCAAATCAAGGTCTGCTTTAAAATGCTGCCGGTATCACTGCTGTCAAACTGGCTTTGCAGCTGAATCCCTCCAGGAGATGCTGTTGTCGGTGATGGGTGACACACCGCCGGGTTTGGAGGTCCCCATGTTTCCAGGAAGGTGTCTGAGCAGGGTTTGGGGTTACTCGCTTCTGCTGCTCCCGCAGGTCCTCACCCCAAAGCCCTGGTCCAGGAGGGCCCGTCAGTGGCCGCAGAGTCTCCAGCGAGTCCCCTGCCTTCAGTGGGACTGCTCCTGCAGCCGTGCTAAGTTCATGTCCAAGGCCCAAACCTCTTTTTTATATAACCTGCGGGATTCAAAGTTTCTTAACCTATAGAGACCTTAGCCTACAGTTGGCCAAAAAGTGGCCGCTCTTCTCCCTTTGGCTTGGAGTTGTTTGCAGGTCTGGTCCAGGTCTCCACCGGAGGGGTGTGCCCCAGGGGAACTTGCTCACCGCAGCATCCCTGATGCCTCGTCTCACACGGAGTTTTCCTTTTTTTCTAAAAAATGCCAGAACAAACTGGGAAGAAGACAAAGGGTAAGAAAAGTGACCCGAGAAGGAAAGGAAGAGATGGTAGAAAAAATAGTCCTGAGAAGAAAGAGAAAAGGAAATCAGTCAACGAAACTGTGTTGGGACAACTGGGTAAGTCTGATTTTATGGGCGCAGAGTTGACCTGTGCCGCTGGCGGCTCCCTGTTTCGGGGAGCAGGGTTAAGAGTCCCAGCCCCTGATCCCTCCCGCATGTCTGCAGTGGAGTTACACCCGAGGCCAGGGGAGCCTCTTCCATCTCTGGTCCCCGGCGGGGCAGGGGGTGTAAAATCTTCCCCCCACACAGCCGCGGGGCTTGCGCCTGGATTGGGAGAACGTGTTACAAAACCTGTGATGTGCTGCTGAAGAGTGATTTCACTCTCTGGTGATAAAATCAGACTTACCCACCCCACAGTAGGGCTAATCCCCCATATCTTCGGTGCTATGCACGCATTTTCATGGCCTATAGTGTCCAAGACCGTGCGGTTGCACTGGTTGTGCCGGCGGTCTGGGAGCAGCCAGGAGGCAGGCACAAAGCGCGGCTGGTCTCTTGAATTTGCTCGGAGGGCGAGGAGATGCAGGCTGGCTCTGCAGATGCTTCACCCACCTCCAGCTCTTCCCTACCGCCACTCGGCAGCAGACGGAGCTGGGGGGGGAAGTAAAAAAAAAAAAAACCAGAACAAAAAAGTCTTTTTTTGACAAGTTCCTTGACAACTGCATATGGTTTTTACTTGGAACTGGGTTTTTGTTCAACTTCTTCCAGTGTCGTCACCTCCGCCAGCATGCGGGGCAGGAGGTGATGAGTTCACACGTGTGTAGCTGCCCTGAGGGGTTGCACTGATCCCGTGGGGCTCTCGGACAGTCTTGGGGTGCTATAAAACCCTCCTGGGGGTACAGAGAGTTTCGGTGGGAGGTCTGGCAGTCTGGGCCACCCTACCTTGCTCTGCTTTACCCATTGCTTGTCCCCAGCTCTGCTGCTTCCTCTTCATCTCAAAGCTGTTGGCTTTTAGGCAGGAGCCCCTTTGGAAACAGGGCTTTTGCACCCGTCCTGTCTCTGCGTTGTTCTCTGCTAAAGAAACTTTGGATTTTCTGGGGTAAATTCCCTCAAATGATGGAGGCATGGGGTGTCTCCGAGAAAAGCCGCACTGCTGTGAGCCTGGGAAACCAGGCAGCCGACCCAAAGCTTCACCGGGGTCTTGTAACCTCCTGGTCTTGAAGCATCACTTGGGGCTGCAGTCATCGGAGAAGGGCTGGGGGAAGGCGAGCTTGGCAGCGCCCTTGCTGGCAAGACCTTGTGCTGCTCGGCGCCTGGGTACCACGCGATGCTCTAAGCTCATCCCTGCTCCTGGTTCTCCTCCCCTGCATTGGGCTGGTGCCAGGGCAGGGGGCTGTCTTCCCCAAAGGACCGTGGTGACCTGTCAGGAGGTGCGGGACTGCCACCTCGACAACGTCACCTCCGAGAGGGGACCTGACCGACGTCCCCAGTGCTGCCCTTGAGCAGCCCTGGCATTGCACAGGGTGTTTTGTTTGTCCCCCTGTGGTGCAGCGGGGGGGGGTCACATCCCTTATCGCTCCTCACAAGGGAGGGGTGATTAAAGCTGTCAACGAGACCAGCAAACATTGCGGACGTGAGTCACCCTGCCCGTGCCACTGCTCTTTCCTTCTTCTGTTGCTAGACTGACTGTTCTAAAAGGAAACCTCTCACCTGAAATAAAAAAAATCAAACCTAATTTTTCCTCCATCCATAAAACCAGCTCTGATGTTGAACCTGTGGGTTTCTGTTACGGGGATTAAAACTGCGTGTGCTTGTGCAGGTTTGCGCCTTTCCAGTGCTCATTAGACCCGGCCCAGCCCACAGTGCTCACTCTCAGAGATAATTATTAGGAAGTTTTTCAGCTTTTTCCATTCCAGCCTGTCATCTCTGCTCCTCTTCTTCAGTTTTCACACTTCCCCAGTATTTGGAGAGGTTCTCAGACCTGCCTCCCTCCCTGCCTTTGCACCGGTCCCATCACCCCACCGACCGCCCCGGCTCGGGTGATGCCCGGGGTTTTGGCAGCACGTGGTGCCAGCCGCTCCCGGGGGAACCTGTCGCCCCTCGCCTGGGCACAAGTCCCGCTCTGGTAGCAGTCGCTGGACTTTTAAGCTCACACCTGAGCTGGTGGCCCTGCTGCCTTTGCACGGGAATGCATTTTCCACCTGCGCTGGGGTGGGTTGGGGCATCTTTGCTGCAGAAAGATGCTCTGTTTAGATTCGGGGGAGTGTTGGATGTGGGGGATCACTGGGATTGTTGTGCTGTGACCTCAGTGGACCCCAAATTCAGCGTTAGTGCTGGAGTAAACCCTCTTCTACATCCCGATGTGGTACGTTATGGTTGACCTTCTGAGTGTTTCCCCGGCACCGGGGAGTTTCGGTGAAGTCGGTGGCGTTGTTGAAGGGCAGCGTGGCTGTTTCTGGCTCCTGAGGCAATCTTCCCCTTTTGTTTTTTCCAGGCTTGTCAACCTCCTTCCCCATCGACGGGACCTTCTTCAACAGCTGGTTGGCGCAGTCGGTCCAGATCACTGCGGAGAACATGGCGATGAGCGAGTGGTCCCTCAACAACGCCCACCACGAGGACAGCACCCCCGGCCTCTCCGAGGAGCTCCTCCAGGATGAGGAGACCTTGCTGAGCTTCATGATGGACCATTCCCTCAGGTCCCCGTTCAAGCAGAGCGAGGCCGCAAAGAAAGTGAAAAGCAAAATGAGAACGAACACTAAGAAAAAGCTGCCCAGGAGCAGCCCCCCCGCCGTGGGTGGGAGCCACCCGGAGAGCTCGGAGCCCTGGACTAACAACGCCAGCGACTTGTCGGATGATGCCGGCAAGCCTTTCACTCCGGATTCCAGACCGAGCAAGTTGGAGAAAGGGGCGGCAAAGCTTCCCACCGACCGCAAAGGGACAGGCGAGGCAAAAAAGGCGGCCAAGAAGGGCTCTCTCCCGAAAGCCAGTGAGCCTCACCCCCCGGCCGGGGTGAGGGGCTGCGGCAGCAAGGAGGAGGAGGAGGAGGAGACGCTGCGCTGCGCTCAGCCAGAGCCCAGCCCCGCGGCCAAAGTGCCTGACTCCATAGGTAGCCCCAAAACCGTTGTGCGGTTCAAATTACCAAAGGAGAGCCGAGGGACTCGGAGGTCGCAGCCCCCCAAGCCCGACGGCGCCGGCGGAGCTCCCTTGCGCCGTTTTGATGCCGAGACGGACGGCTACTTCTCCGACGCAGAGATGAGCGACTCGGACGGGGAGTCCCGCGGCGGCAGGGCGCAGCGGGGCCAGCTGGATGCGGCCGGCGAGGACATCGTCAGGATGAGCATCCTGGCATCTTAACTCCTCCCGACTGTGCCGGCTCGATGAGGCCTCAACCCAGTTACAACTGCCATGTCCAATTTCTGCCTGGTATCATAGCAAGGGGGATTTTTAATATGTGTATATAGTTGGAAATTCGGCACTGTTGTCTTTCTCTTCTCTATACGCCTGAGATACAGCTTCAGCTTCACTGACATCGATGACCATGACAGTAGTGGTCCCTCCCCGGATTCTCGCCAGACCCCACTTCCCGGGAACACGAACCGGCACCCGGCGGGACCGATGTCGAGGGTGCCGAGAGGGTGGAGGGTGCTGGTACCCGTGCTTTCTGCAGGGATGACAGTTTAATTAATGGGCATTATTTAACGACGGGCAGATTTCTGCCCGGGACGGTTGCCCCTGGAGCAGGGAGCGAGTGGAGGGTACGGTAGTGGCCAGCTGCGGGAGGGGAGATACCCACCTGTGTGCGCGTATATGAGGAAGCAAAATAAGTGATACTAAAATAAATAATGACTAAAGCACAAAAAGCTTGGAGGAAAGCGCTTGGGGTGGAAGAGAGCAATGTTACATTTCTATTTTTAGAAAAAAAAAACAACTCGGTCATTGTTTTTCCCCTCACCTTTCCATCTGGTCGGGATCTGTCCAGGGGCCAGGATGCAAAGTTTCTCCCTGTCCCTGCCCTGTAGGTCGACCCCATTGAGGTCGTTGGAAAAACTGAAGTGATTTACTCAGGTGAATTGATCAGCTGTTAGCAAGCTGGAAAATGGAACTGTGGGGCAGGAGGGAGGAGAAAAGCATCCTTTAAAACCACCGTGGGGGAGTCGGGAGTTGGTTTAACCTGGGAGGTTGAGCGAAGTTTTTCTGCCCGTGCTTCTCTCCGATGGCTGCCGTGGTCCCACCATGCCGGGGCGGCACCTTGAAGTCCCCTTTGCACAAGGAAATGCTTGGCCGCGAGGCCAAACGTACCGTCACCGAGGGGAAATGGAAATGCTTGCCTTCACCATTTTATTTTCCTACTAAACGCTACAATGGAAATGGTGAATTTATTCCTCCCCATCCTTTTTTTTTTTTTTTAATTCCTTAAATCCTGGTTACAAGCTGTTGACTCGTTGTGGGAGGGTGATTCACAGAAGCTGACATTATAAATATTACAATAATTTAATGCATAAAATGTCCCCAGTAAGCCTTAAATGTTGTTTAAAAGCCCATGTTACCTACAAGTCAGGCGAATTTCCATGTTTGCACTTAATTGCACCATTACTTCGGTTTTGGCTTCAAAGGTCACAGTTAAGTCGTGCTACGTGTTTTATTGGAGTGACCCCAGTGTGAGCTCAGGGAACAAAAAAAAAAGGAATTCACTGAAACTTTTGTTGTTGTTGTTTTTTAAAAATAAAAAATGTTTAAAAAAAAAATAAAAAAAAAATAACCAAACCTGGGACACTTCTGCAACCGGTTAAACCCATCACTAAACAAAAAACCTTGCAATTGTCAAACCAATCAGTCAAATAATTTTGTGGATGCCAAAGAATATTTTGACAGTCAAGCAGCACAGCCAGAAACCGGAAACTTGTCATTATGAAAAAATTGGAAGTTATTTAGCAACAAAGGACTAAAGACACACTCATAACACACTGCTGCGGCGTTAGGTTCCAAGCTTGCTCCGAGGGATGCTGCTGCTCCGAGACCGCATCCTGCCGTTTTGATTTCCGATGCTTTTTGCTCATTTCACTGTGAGCTTTCTTTTGAAACTCTGAGACTCCTTCAATTGATGTTTTAGAGTAGATCATCTTTATCAGCCTTCCAAAGTCCTTATTATTGATAAAATTGCAGCAAAGATAAGCGATGACAGCCTAGCTCACCCCAGGCATGGCGAGCGGCCAGGGCGGCGGGTCGGATGCTGAGCACCTGCACCCAGCCCTGGCTAAGCCCAACACTAACCTGGCTGAGACTGACCGTGCCTGGGGAGGAATCTTCCTCAGATGGGAAAAGTGTTACACAAGTTATTAGCAGGAAAAAAAACCCAAACCACCAAACAACAGAAAATCGACAAAATGGGAACCACCTTTGTTATAAATTAGCATAATCCATTGATGTTGGAAATGAAAATCTGCTCATTAATTAAGGCTCAGTATGTTCAGATAATGTTAAATACAGTAAATAGGACTTAGTTTATCTTATCAGGCTTGCTAGCTTTAGCTACAGTATCCTAGTATAAGAGTCATAACAATAATCAATATGCTGCCTTTTAATGAATCTTGCTTCCGTGTGCTTCACTCAATTATGGTTAAAAAAAAACAAAAAGCAATCCACAAATTTCACTGTACACAGCTCCATTCATCAGCTTCTGCACTACTTGTCTTCTCAGTACAGGAAAGCAAAAAGGGGGAGACTTTAAAGAACAACCAACCCGGCGCCTCCAGCACCAGGCAATAAACCAGTTTGAAATGCTCCCAAACCATCAGGCATCACATTTTGCCATCGGGAGACGGTGTTTAGGTGGGGAAAGCTAAAGGGGGGGTTGTGGGGCACGTCAAACCTGGGGAGAAGGATCGGGTGGGGGGAACAGAGAGGAGCTAAGGGGCTCTCGTAGGCCGTGGGGCTGAGCCGGGGATGGCAGGGCTGGACCGCAGCAGGACGGCTGCAGCCACCCTGGTGCATCCCCTCGGAGCAGGGGAGCCTGGCGTTCAGGAGAGAAAATGCACAAGGAAAATATTTTTGATGTTACTGTAAATGTATTTTGAAATGAATAGAAAGAAAAAAAAATAAAAGGGTTTATTTTAGTAGAGAAATGTTGTCTTTTAAGATGTATAAACTGCAGGAATCGACATTTGCACTGTAAGAGCACCCGTTTCCTTGGAGAAGCAGCAGCCGTTGTAGTTGAGGTGAGGATGCAAATAGCATCATGCCCTGATCGTGGAGCGCAGCCCCAACATCAACCCAGCCCCGCGAGCTGGAGGGTTTCCCAAGGACATCTCCGATTCCACACACCCCTTTTCCGCACAGCCATTTACGAAATGTTTTTTATTCTGCTTGCACCTGCTTTATGGGGCTTGGATGCCTGCCGTCCCACGGAGCTCGCCCCGAGGCGGGGTGCAGAGCAGAGCTGGGAGCGGGATGCGGGAGCGGCCGCCAGCGGGAAGATGCTGCTGCAGGGCAGGGCCTGAGGTTTGGTTGTTCTTTAAGGAAATGCCCCCACAGTTTGCGCCATTCCACACACAAAACAGACCCACTTCACATCAGTTACAGGAAACGATATGAATGTCGCAGGAGGAGAAACCCTTCTGTTTTCTTTGTTTCAAAGAACGTGATGTGCCATTTGTTAATATAAAAGAGAAATATTGAAAATATATTGAAAAGAGCAATTTTAAATTATTTTTGGCTTATGTTGCAATATTTATTTTCTTGTATTAGAAATTCCTTTGTAGAGAAAAAATGTATTTTTCATTAATGCAAAAACCTATTTCTCCTTTTTGTACATTTTCCATGTTAGTTAATCCTTAAAGCAATATAATGTTATCAGACTCGTTCTGTGTGAGACTGTATTATGCATGCTATTTGTGTTGCCTTGGAATAGCTCTGTCTGCCATTATTTTCATCCTGTTTAGATACAGTGTATGCTTTAATACACATTGGGACCATGGCCCATTGCTTATGAAAAAAAAACCCTTTGCATTCCTCAATGTGTTGGCAAATGCAGTCAATAAAGCAGTGTTTTCTGTGTACCTCTGTGTTGGTGTAGTGAGCAAGGTCACGCAGAGCAAATTTACCCGGGGACCAGAGGGCCCGTTGGAGCATCCCAGGGGATGCAGCTCTGTGCGGGGGGATGCGGAGCTGGTCCATCCCTGCTGATGCAGCCGCTCTCTGCCCACGAAAAGCGAATTTCCGAATTTCCATTGCATTTCCATTTCCATTTCCATTGCAAGATCTCAGCGAGCCCTTGGGGAGCACGGCTGGAGGTGCTTTGTCAGTGCTGGAGAGGACAGCCCAAGCAAGAGGGTGCTCCCAAAGTCCCCCGTGCCTGCAAGTTTCTGTAGTTCAAGGTAACGACCTTTCTCTTGGAGATTTAAAGCTTGTTTTGCAGACGTGGATCAAAACACTCGGCGGGGGCCCTGCTGGGAGGTGGAAGGTTCGGAGGAGCGACGCCTTGCACCAGCAGCCAGCATAACGTGTGGGGAAACAGAATCCCAGGTTGGAAGAGACCTCAGGGGTCCTCCAGTCCAACATTTCTAGGAAG
>VZTV01097680.1:0-17145 GCA_013400875.1 Anhinga rufa | reverse complement strand
GCCCTCCCAGACCTGTGACTGTGAGAACTTGGGGGGTTGTAGCGTTTTCCTCCTTTTTATTGCAATGCTTTACGGCACCTGAAATGGCAAATCAACAGCACTGCTGTTTACAAGGCGGAGCTGAACTGGTATAGTGGAGGAGTTTACTGTGGGAAGACTTTTGTTAAGGGGATGCCTGGGAAGCATTTGTTGGACTTGTGGGACAGGGACAGCTGTTACATCTCAACATTGTAAGAGCACAGAGCTCATTCATGGATTAAAAGGCAGATCCTCAAATACATACCCAAATAGTTAGATATTTGACAGTTTGTGGAAAAGGCTTAGGCCACCTAGTATAGATAATTTTCAGAAGACTTAGTTGTTTCAGTAAGGACACTGTAGGTTTGAGCATTTGTCTAAGACTTGTTCTTAATCTGTAGCATTTGCTGCAAATCAGTTTTTTCAAGATGTTTTAAGAATGTGCTTCTTTGTAAGATGTTAATATACCATCCACAGATTAATAAGCTTTGCAGAGCTGTAGGGAGGTAGAAGATTTCTAGAATCTGTTTTCATTTGCCAAGCTCTGGATTATAGAAGTTGTTGTCAAAGTAGTGAGTTGGGTGAGTGAGTTCATTAAGAGTTGAATTTTCAGTGGAAGACAAGGGGGCTTAGGGTCGTAGCAATCTGAAGCTCGTTTTTGTAAATTCCACATCAGTAGGTAAAAGTTTCAGAAGCTCATAACTGCTCTAGACCTGGCTCATTTCTAAAACCTTTTCATGTTAAATGAGATCTGTAAAGTACCCAGGTCAGTAAAATATTTAAGTACATACTGAAGTCAATCCTGTTAAATCCAGCAATTAAACCTATGCCAGTGAGTTTTGAGCATATACCTAAAGCTAAAGCATGTGCTTAGCTTCTTTGAGATGTGTTTTATTCTTTTAAAGTTTTAGTTGGACTCAAGAACAGAGCTATGGTTCAGATTATTTTACCTGAACAGGCTTGGTCGGAGAAGACCAAGATGCTGTTCTAGAGCCTTAGGAAATCCATCCACTCCCAGAAGAGATCGTGTGAGTTATGGTGTAAATTCCGCTGTGTAGTAGATGCTGCATGAAAGTACTCTGGAAGTGAGAAAGCCACATCTATGCTTCTCTGTTTGGCATAAATGCTGGAACTAGAAAGCCACAAAACTGGTTCTCAGAAGAAATGGGAGGGCTTTAATGGTGCTCATAAGCATACCATGAGCAGGCTTGTTGAAGTTATGGAAGTGCTAAAGTGGTAGGTAATAATAGAGGTATCAAAATAACCATAATCAATGTTAGGAGGCCCACCTGTTTGCCAATAAAATGAATGCCAATAACTTTAATGATATTTAGTAACTTACAAATTCAGCCAGAAGCGCAACTCCTGACCATCCCAGTTGTACTCTGGAGTCTTCCTCTGCAGATAGCCAGCTTGGACCACAGGATCCCTCTCAGTTTTCAGATGGTAGTGCCCCAGGGTACTGCACTTCAAGCCCATGTTTTAGTTTGTGTTAAAAAAGTAAGAACACAAATGGACGCTGCTGAAATGCTTGCTTCTCCTGAACTATTTCCTAGGTCTGATTTTTGAAAATGAGCATTTCACTTTGCCAGTGTTCCCTCAGGTAAATGCTGCTTCCAGCCTTCTTGCCTTGTCTGTTCTGGGTGTTGCATTATGTCCCTAAGCCATTTTTGTTCCGTGGCAGCAAGACTGCTTCTTCACCCTCCTTGTCTGCTTTCAGAGGTTTTGCCTGACTCTGTGGTAGCTGGCATGAAAACCTCTGATGATTTTGAGTATTTTAATGTGTTACAAGGTACAATAAATGATAGAAATCTCACCTAAAGAGGGGGGAGTGAAGGATGAACCCATAAAGCCAGCCTCTTCATCTTCTAAACTGATTTTACTACCGCTATAATAGGAGCAATTTCAGTTAAAAGGCTCTTGTCAGACAACAGTTACTGTAGATTACAGACGCATAAGAAACAGTCTTGGTCAAAGACAAATCGGGAATTACTCTAAAAAGGTGATCATTTGCTCAAAGCTCCCTTCCACTTAAAATGACCAGATTTTAGGCTAATGAGCAATAAAGAGAATTAATTAAGTCACAGGTGGTGCAACTCTATTAACTGCTGTTCTCAAAAAAAGCAAAAAGCTTTTCTGGAGGATTTGTGGAAATGAATGTCATTGGCCACATTTCAAAATCAGGCATCTTTTAAGAAGCAAATTCTCCCATTACCCTCCAAAACCCAACCTTGGCTGAAATGGTATTTTGTATTAACACAGTTGTTCCATAATTTGCAATCTCTCTTCTAGGAGTCCAACTGGAATGATTCAGTTGCATAAAGCACGTTGGGTATAATACAGAGATTAGTGTGTAATATGGGGTCATCAAATAGATGTTATTGCACAAAATGGGAGCCATCCAAAGTTTTTGTCAAGTGCGTCCTGCTGCCTTCAGAGTGAAGGTTAGGGAATGTAGTCTCCAGTTTGATCCTGAGGAAGTTATGTGCCTCTCTGACTAGCAGGACTATTTCAGTCTTGCCCTGTTGTTCTGCTTCTCTTGTTTGACTGTTCTGTCCAGCAAAATGTCTGTCTGCCCGCAGTGTATCCTATATATCATGCAAAGTGGCCACGCTTCTGTAATAGAGGAGCCTTGTTTCAAAGCCACAATATGGCAAGGAGTCTCCCTTTTACTCCACTCCTAAATTTTCCCGCACAAAGGACTCATCCGCATTTTCCAGCTTTTCTATTTTAAGATCTTCACTCCTCATTTTCTGAAAACTTGCTTTGCTCCTGTATCTCCAGGATTCCCCTCATCTTTATACAGCACACTTGCAAATCGCTGAGCCCACGTCTCTCGTCTCATCTCCTGCAGTATTTCCTGCTCTCACCCTGATTCATTCATTCTTACCCTGAATTCATTCAGCTCCAAGTACACCAGCATCAGTGTTACCAGAGCTTTAGTGGGTATAGGGTTTCCAGACTTGGCCCGGGAGTCAGGTCTGTTCTCTGCACTTTTGGCCACGACTTGCACATTTGCAACGCTTCGGTCTTTTCTGCCTGCGGTAATTCCTTGCGCCATCAGCCTTTGCATGCTATGCCAAGCAGTTGGGGCCATGGAGGAAGGTGTGAGTGGCTTGAGGGTTTAGCTGATGCTAGGAGTGTTGTAGGTACTTGACCAGATTATGTGCTGGACCTCAACCCAGCATCATGCCCCCTCCTCATCATGGAACATGGTATGTCAGAGCCGCATCAAGGAAGAAGACAAGAGTTGTAGAGTGTACCATTGCCTGAACTGTTCTTACACAGCTTGAAAGACTGCGTGTATGTTATGGATCAGAGGTTGGCAACCACATTATAGAAATTTTCATTCTACAGACCTCCTCAGGTGACAGATGCTACAGGCGGTGGGATTTTACTGCTATTCAAAACTTATACACTTGGGTCATTTTGATCTGACCACTTGGAGCACTCACAGAATCACAGAATGGTAGGGGTTGGAAGAGACCTCGAGAGATCATCTTGTCCAGCCCCCAAAAGGTATAGCTTATTGTATTTGTTGCAATTAGTTGCTTGCTTTATTTTCCCTGTATTGCCAAGAAGAATAAAGAAAACATGGAATGATTCAAGGTCATGGAAGATTTAGCCCTGCTTTCTTGTAGCACTCCAAAAATATTTATTTGGATAGCAAAGGCTAGGGATTGCAAAGGAGCTAAAAAGTTGGGCATCTGCTGAAGAATGCACTGAAAATCAATAGGACCTGAGTGCTGAATTCCCTAAGAGGCTCTGAAATTGTGAGCAATGTGAACTGTGTTGAATGGTCATCTTTGATATAACCGGAACGATATGAAGGATTGGCTTTAGCTCTGAGCAGACAGCAACTGAAGTTGGTGAGAGATTTAAGTACTGTTGATAGTATACTGTCTGTCTTAAAGCACTCCTTAAAAATGCACATACATAGATTTTGGCCTTGTAGTCACATGGTGGCCACAAGCTTTAGGAAATTGTTTCTGAATGTCATGTTCAAGTTCCTTTTGCAATATTGGGGCTCAAATTACCAGTCAATGATGCAGTCCAATTGCCTAAACAGTTGAAAGTGCTTCAAAACAACTTTTAAAATGTATAAATACAATTTTCTGACATTTGGGCTTAAATAAGAGCTCCCTTGCATGACAAGTTTCATTCTGGAGTGAATTTTTACTGCTGAGTTATAAACCCCTGGAGTAGTGGTTTCTAATAAAAATGCTGACAGACCCTTAATGATAGCAGCATGAATAGTGCTGCTGTAGAAAGAGAAAAAGGGGATCATCAGACTTGCTTTTTTATTTTTTTTTTAAATAGTAGGCCTTTGAGAGAGGATCCGATGCTGACGGTATTCATGGAGCACTGCTAAGAGTTATAAAATTGTTGACAAATATATGGTCTTTTTACAGAAAACCAAAAAATGAAATATTTTTGTCTGGCAGTTCAGGAGTTGCTGGTGACAAAGGAGCCAGTGAACATTAAGTCTTTAAATTATTTATTATGAACACCACATCTCACAAAAAAGTATAAGCAATATTAGAAAGCATCTGAGTGGAAAAACTGATTATTTTGTTATTCGGTGCCTGCGTTGCATGACATTTTTCATTTTAGTTATCTGTAGCACTACACGCTGTTGGTAGAAACTATTTTTCCTATGTTGAAAAGTCGTTTATAGAGCAAGATACTAATCTTATGGAAATGAGTTGAAATGGCATTCATCAGGCTTAGGGAGATATGTCAAAGCTGTTTTGATCCCATTCAGACTTTCTGGGTTTAGTACTGCACACTATCTGCCAAAATTTGCAAGGCAGTGCAGGAGAGGCAAATGCTAATTTCAAGGAAAGCAGCGAGGTGGTGGTGAATGCTTGGCCAGGCTGCTCTCCCACCGAGAATGCACGCTGCTTCTGCTGGGGCCACATGAAAACCGCCTCGTTGCTCTTGCTGGCTTTTGTACTGTCGCTTTGCATTTGCTGGCCTTCAGGCGACAAGGGAGTTTTGGATCTGGCGCTGCTGAGGAAGTTTGCATGTGATTCCCACCCGCACACCCAGGAGGCAGAGTGTGTCCTAGGGGAAAGGCTGGTGAGAATCTGCCCTCTGCAAGCTGCGTGCCCAATGTCTTCCAGGCACCTCAGCAACTTTCCTTCGTCGGGGGTTAGCGGCAGGTAGGCTGCACGGTGTCCATAGCAGCCGTGGGTGCCTCCCTCTCTTTTGCAGGGCTAGAGTCCAAGGGGCAGTAAAGGGGGGGGATGTGATGAAGATGAGAGAAGTGTTGTGGTCGCACACATTCAAAAGCGGGCAGTTGCCTGAGGTGTGGGTGCAAGAAAGGTCCCAGAGGTATCTCAAGTGACACACAGGAGCATTGGAAGGCACTGCGTGCAGTAGCAGTTAAATCCTGGAGGGAGGCTGCTGGCTGTGCAGCTTTTCTTATACCCTTGAAAGTTAGCTACAGAACTCAAATTTGATTCTGTGATGTGTTTCTTCAAGCTCATCACAAATAGTGAATAGGGTTGCTTGGACCTTGTTGTCTGGCAAATTGATAGAAGGCAGAAAAGCAGTTTAGCTGTTGATATGATATCCTAAAGACAGGCTTGGGAAACCAACCTCTTGCTCTTTCTAGAAGGTGTAGCTGTTCAGTGATGCTGTAAATATGCCCAACTTGGTTTTAAATTAGGGCATAGCATCTTTTTTGAATGCTTCAACATCAATCTGACATAATGCTTCTACATTTATTGTTTTTTCTATTTACCATTTGTCGTGGGTACCTGAACAATAGAAATTATATAACCAGACCTGTTCTTTCTCTCTGCCTAGGTAGGTGTGTGTGTCTGAACAACAGGATCTGGCTGTCTTACAAGCATTTAAAATGAAAAGTTGTTGTCTTCTGTGACTAATTATACTCTTGAAGGACTTCTGGCACTATTCACTCTTTTCCTTAGGTATTTTCTGTATGCAGCAGCACTGTCCACTGTACTGCTGCAACTTCTAATAAATTCCTGGAATCCAACACTTGCTTGGTTTGGAGGCCCTGCTGCTTATGATAATCTCCTGTCTGTCTTCAGGTTCACTGTCTGCTGGGTAGTACAAGTACTACAAGTAACCCCGGTGAAAAATCTTAAGCCAAGTGCTCAGTGCTTGTGGAGGTTGGCTGTATGGTCATTTCCAGCCAGGTCAGTAGCTGAGAGGCATTATTAATGTTCAGAGTAGACAGTTTCCTGCAATGAAAATAAAGAGCAGGTTTTTTAACATGCAAAAGCAACCTTCTTTTAATTACAATGGCTCTGGCTGCCAATGTGGTTTAAATACAATTATTTTTAGTTTAAGTACTCTCTCTGGGTATACTAGGTCCACTCCCTTCTCTGTCCTATTCCATTGCATGACTTAGATGTAATATACCACAGAACTTGCGGGAGTGTTGATTATAAAATGAGTGAGCTGTGAGTCAGACCACAAGGAGCTGGGAAACATAAAGGCAGAGCTGAGCCTAGACGTTAGCTGGTGAGGGCGGGGACATATGATCTGGGCCTAAAATACAGAGGAGCAGCGTATCTATCCAAATATACAGGAATAGAGACTAATGGAGTTTAAATATTTTTGTACATTATAGACATCTGAATTTAAGGTCAGTTGTTGAACTCGATTTATTTATCAATTCATGTGATGTATTAACTCTGAGTAATTTCCTCAGGAAGAGAGAAAATAAGGCTTTGAAATTCAAGGCTAAATATTTGACAAAGGTCCTGGGAACTATTTCCTAATGCTCTGTAAAGTGTCCCCCTTTTCTAGTATCTTCAGGTCCATTATACATTTACATAAACTATAGTGGTTTGGGTGGGGTTTTCTATGTTGGATTTTTTCATGTAGCACATGCTCATCTGGCAGTTAGCAACTCTGCTAATAACTCTACCAGTGGGCCTGGTATTAGTACTGTGTCTATAAAGATAACATAATAATCTTGTTACCTCTTTGTCTTCTCTAACGATTGTCAAAATACATTTCTGTTGAAATGCCCCTAAGCTTTTTTTCCTCTCCCTGCCATGATTCCCAAATGTACACATGTGGCAGCACAACAGGGAGACTGAGATGTAGCATCCATTTCTTGGCAGCTCAGAGGCAGGAAGCTCATTTGATCCATCATCACCCTGTAACAAAGATAGAAAGCCAGTGTAAAAAGAACTGACTGGGAATGTTTGCTCAAAAAGTGAAAAGGGTAAACATAGCGAAAAAGAAAAAGAAAAACCTGGTAAGAAGTAGCCTTGGAATATCTGAACACACATCTGAGGACAGGGCTGTATTTCCTATCCCCATCTCAGCAGCAGAACCTTCCGCAGGTGTGCTGCGCCGAGGACTGGCCCACAGGAGCGTGGGGCACTCTGGACAGTATCACGTGCTTGTAACAAACTTTGCAGAGAGTTCAGTCTGAGTTTTCAACCTTGAATCTTGAAAGTGCTTATCCTTCTGTGCAGAAGGAGGAAGACTTGACCTTAGCATCCCATCTAGGTGGCCTGCACAAGTGCTGATGCCTGACATTCTGAAGTAGACAATTTGGGATAATTTACCTTTGCAAGCTGCTCCTCCTAAATCACATATTTGCAACCTGCTGGAAATCTTGATGCGGGAATATTTCCCCTTCAAAAGTTCATTAGTGGTAGAACTTTGTGTGGAAACTCGCACTTCCATCAACTCATACCAAGTTCCAGAGTTGACTTACTCCATCTTATGCCTAGCTTGCACCCAAATATATGACAAGAAAAGCTGCTTCTAAGCTTTTTTTTTTTTGAAGAATGATAGGAACCTAACCCAGCAAAGCAGAACCACCAGAAACTGGGAAAGAGCAAAGTTAAAGACATTCTTTACTGCCTCGTTATGCACGTGCCTTGCAGTGGAGCCTGTAATTGCATGAGCACACACAGTCAGTTCCTAGTGCAGTAAGTTGATGCCATTTAACACCAACACTTAACCGCAGCTTCCGTCCTGAATCTCGCACTTCTGTTGCTTTAATTGCAACAATTACAGAGGTGGTAGGGGGGGAAAAAACCCATCAGTTTTTCATGAGAAGGTATCATCAAATGCATATTTGGTGCACTCTGCTTAGCAAATTCTTGTTTCTGGAAACACTACTGTGTTTGGATCTGTCCTATTCTGTCACAGGACTTGGATTTAATATACCACCACACTTTATACCAGGCCACCCTATAAGGTAATGATATGCATAGTATTTCAAGTTGAGAATACACAAATGACCTCCAAAAAGTGAGAAACTAATTAAAACCAAAAGTAGATGCTCACCATGTGTTTGCAATTGAGACTGAAAATGGGAAGGAGTATTGCAGGGTCACATTCTGGTCAGTTATACAGAATCTGACTGTGTGAAAGCAGCAGCTGCGTAACAGTGAGGGGAATTGCCCCTTGGTGGCTTAGAGAGGTAATGCGGAAAATCTGGGGTAACTGATAGGCTGGTTTCTGATTTTTTTTTCCTGTAGAATTTAATCCTGCAGCTCTTTCCTCATGTGAGTAGTAGAAGGAGATGGTATGTTGTGAATGAAACACCTTGAAAACTGATTTCTTCAGGCCCGCCACGACTAGCATGAGCATGACCTTGAACCAGCCAGCTAGGTTCAGTTCCTTGAGTTGGTCCTCAGTTCCCTCATTGCTAATAAAAGGCAGGAGGGAACTGTCCATTCCTGGCCACTGTGGTGGATATTGCCTGATGTCCAACGTACAATTTAGATCCCTCCAGTTCTAGCAGTATCTGGGTATCCAAGGAGTATTTCCAGCAGTTTCCAAGTATTCAGCAGTATCCGTCTTTAGAGACACACACAGTGATTCCTTATTTACCACCTGGAGCAACCTAGTATCAGCAAATTATGTTGTTCACATTCTTTTCCAGATAATTTATGAAAATTTTGAAGGACACTGGTATAAGTATGAATCCTTTGGGGGACTCCTAGTGACCTCCCTGCTGCAAGAAGTGACCAGTTTCTACTCAGTTTTATGTCTTTTGATCAATTATTTATCCCTGTGAGACCCTTGTTGCTGATTATGGCTGCTTAGTTTCCTTAAAAGCTACTGCTGGGGGACCTTGTGGAACACTTTCAGGAAGTCCAAGTGTACCATAGGAACACAATTTCCCTTGTCTTTCTGACTTGTTCAGGGAATTTCAGTAGGGCTGTAAAGCTTGACTTCTTTTATGAAGCGCTGTTTGTTTTTTCCCAAAATGTTGCATTTGTTCATATATCACAAATTGATTTCTTTACAGTAGATTCTATTTATTTGCCTTAGAGAGTCATTGGGCTTATTAGTCTGTAGTTCTCCTGGTTTCTCCCAGTATCATATTGCCACCTCCAGCACGAGGATAATTTTGATCAAGAGGCTACATATCACAGCTGAGAGTCTGAGATATTTCATTCTTTGGTTCTTTTAGAACTCCTGCCTAGTATCCTCTTGTCTGATGATTTGTTGGTTTTCACTTTGTCTGCCTTTATAACATCTTTTATTCACAATTCAATCTCAGAAAGATCCTGAGATGCCCTAAGAAATGGTTCTGGCCTAGGAACTTCTAATGTTTGCAGCTGTTCTGTCTTACATTTACTATAGACAGGTAGGCAATAGCAACCCTGGACAATACTTGTGGGTTTAATATTGGATGCTTCTGTAGTTCCCTGGGGAGCAGTATGTGGTGTAATGGAGCTGACAATCACCTGGGTAAGCTGCTCCTTTCAGATCTAGATTTGGTCTGAGTCCTATACATATGCTGCATTATATAAACGAAGCATGCGCGCATCTCTCTGCAGGTATAAGAGGGGTAAGCATATCAACCTCGTGTGAACAGATGCTCAGAACATACAATTCAACCTCTGATAGCCTCCTATTACTATTAGCCTATGTCAACTGAGACCACATTTTAGTAAAACTTGGCCATAATTTTACACAACTCAAAAAACCCAAAATTAAATCACTTCATGGAGCAGGTAGAGACTTGATTTACAGCTCTGATACATTCATAATGGGATATTCCACTGGGGCAAAAAAGATATTGAGTCTCTTTGAATCTTTCATGTGTGAATAGTGTTTAAATAATTGATAAAGCCTGTCCTTTATTGTCGACTTATTATTTTTTCAATGTTTTTATACCTTATGTTGAAGGAAGTGACATTAATCAGAAGTTTGAAGTTTAACTCATCATCTCTTCCTAAAGGCTCAAGGGAAATGAAAACAGACTGATCATTTCCTAGCAGGAGAGGAAGAACTCCCTGAACACTGTGACATGACAAATTACTGGATCCTGGCCATATGGGGAAGGAGAACATACCTGCAGAGGCATCAACAATGCACGAAAGAGAAGGATGACATATTCCTGCTTTATAATTATCCAAAAAGGCAGATGTGGAGGCACAAATATTTCATGTTGATAGAAATTTGTACAGGAGAAACTGAATCCTGGAGAGACTTTTATCAGTACCAAGGAATCACAGAATAACAGAATGGTAGGGGTTGGAAGGGACTTCTGGAGCCGGGGCACAGGACCGCGTCCAGGCGGGGTGTGAATGGCTCCAGGGAAGGAGACTCCACAGCCTCTCTGGGCAGCCTGGGCCGCTGCTCTGGCACCCGCACAGCAAAGGGGTTTTGCCTCAGATTTCAGTGGAACTTCCCGTGTTCCAGCTTGTGCCCGTTGCCCCTTGTCCTGTCGNCAGCACCCCAGCTGCGGCCTCCCCAGGGCAGAGCAGAGGGGCAGGATGGCCTCCCTCGCCCTGCTGCCCACACTCCTGTCCATGCAGCCCAGGACACCGCTGCCCTTCTTGGCCCCGAGGGCCCAGCGCTGGCTCAGGGGCACTGGCTGCCCACCAGCACTGCCAGGGCCTTCTCAGCAGAGCCGCTTCCCAGCAGGGCAGCCCCAGCCTGTGCTGGTGCCTGGGGCTGTTCCTCCCCAGGGGCAGCACCTTGCCCTTGCTCCTGGTGAATCCCATGAGGTTCCCCTCGGCCCAGCTCTCCAGCCTGCCCAGGGCTCGCTGGATGGCAGCACAGCCTGCTGGCGTATCAGCCGCTCCTCCCAGCTTGGTGCCATCAGCAAACCTGCTGAGGCTACACTCTGTTCCTTTGCCCAGGTCATTGATGAATATATTGTACAGGACTGGACCCAGTACAGACCCCTGGGGAACACCGCTAGTCATGGGCCTCCAACCCATTGATGCCCCATTGATGACAACCCTTTGAGTTCTGCTGTTGAGTCAGTTCTCCATTCACCTCACTGTCCACTCATCTAACCCAAGGAAGAAGCAAGTATGATGGAGATTTACCTTTAGTTTAATGAAAGGGGAAAAAAAAGGTATTAAATCTATAGATGAAGTAGATTTGTTGAATTTAAGGCAGTGAAACAAGCATCTTTGAGAGCTGTCGGTAGGCATACTTCTCCAGACATGGAGCTCTTCATGCCTGTTATTTATCCTGGAGCATGGGACATGTCATTCCACCCACTGAAATGAAGGTTCCCCTCATTCCCCAACTCTCTACTATATTAGGATGACACCAGGGAGTTTTATGGTTAGAGTATGAAGAGATATGACTAGAATTTGTGCCATCAAAACTCCTTAACAGGAGATTGGTGGGTTTCACTATGGTTTGCTGTGTTAGGAAGCGATTTAGCTGTCACGGGTACAAAGAACAGCTCTGTTGGGGTCTTTGCAGTGCAGGAGGTAAGGAATGCTGTGTCAGCAGAGCTGGTATTTGGAGGCAAAATGCTCTTACACTCTGTGTAGAGAATAGTAGATTAAAAACCAAAGCTCTACAAAGGTGTTGAAGAGGAGTATGGGACCCCTTCCCATGTTTCATCCATAAGTATTTATATCAGCACTTCCCAGAGGGGGAAATAAATCACCTTGACAAGGGATAAATAGCTCTGTACTAAAATCCCAGCTCATGGGATAGCCAGGAGCTTTGTTGGCTTTGCTACTGTAGGTCGAGTTCCTCAGTTGTTCAGAACAACCTAGAGGAAGCAAAATTTGGATTAAATGTTGATTAAATAAATTGTTGAATGTATCGATTTGCTTTGGCCTTAGTTACAGACTTTGGAAGGCCAAAGGGCAGGCCTTGTGACCTCTGAATACTTCTGTTCTCTTTCTGTAAAGTAGTTGTAAGAGTGCTTTTATATGTTTAGGCCTTATCTTTTCTGAAAACAAAAAGGCGTGAGTAACAGTGTAGTGGGGGCTTGCTGACCCACAGGACCTTTATGTCTGTGTTGTGTTGTATCAGGGAAGAGATGTTGGTCTAGTATTTTTCCTCTAGTGAGATATCAGGCTGTTTACTATTAAAAAATACTAGAGCGAGACTGCAGCCGCACGTCTACTGAATCCTCAAGTGCCGCATTTGGACAGGCATTCGGTAGCTCTAGAGAAGGAGGATATGGTGAGGTATTGCAATGTTTCCTCCAAGCATCGATCAAGCTAATAAAAAAGAAAATGGATTTTGAAGCTGTGCCTGACCAAAATCACTTTGGTGCAGCTATTCCTATAAGAATACAGAGTTTTGGATGATTGCATTCACACAGGAGCAAATTGCTGTTTGCGACTTCTGCACAATTATTGAGATCCAAGAGTAATCTTCTCCAGTTCTAGACACTTACGGGCCCTTTCTGCTGAATTGTCAACCCTGTGTTCTGCACACCTAAAAGAAATTTATTTCTTTACTCCATGAAGTCTGATTTCTTTGGGCTAGCTTGTGCAGTGTTCTTAGGTGTTTGTGGAAGTGGAGAGGGAAACACATAATAGCAGACTGAAGGTTGGGAGCAATGATGTTCTGCAAAAGTTAGCCCAAATTATCTTGCGAACCCCATCTTTCCGACTGCCTTGTTGAGGGATGTGCCAGTGTATGGACAGTGAAAGTTTGCTGATTACATTTTAAGCAGAATTACTTAAAAATATAGGGTAACTTAATATCAAACTTCTGAATTGGCTAAGAAAATGTTTTCAGTTAAAGATACTGGGTTTTCCCTCGGGAACACCTGTATGTACTTCTTGATCTGTTTTTGATCTCCTGTATGTGATCTTCCTACAAGGCGTAGGGTTGGGTTTTGTGGCTGTGCCGCAGACAGGTTTTTGAAAGAGCGCGCAACAAGGTCCAGCTGTGCAGCTGTCTCCGTTTAACATAGACATGTACCGTATCTCCATGCTTTTGTTGCTCCAATGCAAGAAGATACAGACACTTACTTTTCCTGTGCTGTTTGTCTTGTCCTTCTCAGTTCCTTTCAGATACAAGACTGTCTTTCTGTATGTGTAAACTTGAAAACAGTGTGGACTGGAATTTGGTTAGATCTTCTAGGTATAGTTGAATCCAAATGATGATTTAATTGGGGGAGCATTTGTTAAAGGGTGTCTGGCAGATCTTGTCCTTCAAATGAAAGGAGCAATCTGGGTTATGCTTAATCCAAGTGATTTTTGTTCTCCGATTCTCATTCTGTCTGCTCTTGTATCATGTTTTCACAGGGCTCCGCTGACTTTATTGTTTGTGTTCAAGTTGTTTGGGATCCATGTAAATGAATGGCTCTGTTTTTCTTCAGTATATTAAATCTCTGTAATTCCTGCTGGTAGTCAGTTTGCTGGGCACTCACCAACCTCATGAGTAGGCAGTCCCTGAAGTGTGCTGCATTGCATGCAGTTCTTTCTGTTTGACACTTGCTCTCATCAGCATTTAAAAATCTGATATGATGGTAATTAAACCCTGGATACTCTCCAGCCTTTTTGCGGGGGGACTTAATCGTACTTTGTGCTTTTTATAAAATTCAGTATTGAATATCAACAGCCATGCTGATTGCTCACAAGCTGTAAGGACAAGGGCAAGGCATTCTCACCTTCAGGCATTTTCCATGTTCCCTTGTATTTGTGAAGAAATAACATATCTTAATCCTTTGTGCTGAGTTTTTCTTTGGCTATCATACTGATGCACACTGAGCAGAATAGAAGAGCTCAGGGGACTCCATTATCTAAACATCTCAAATGAGACAATTTGAAGCCGTATGATTCTGGAGCTACAGTGCAAATTCTCCCTGGATGCCTGTGAATAGCCTTTCTGCCTACCAGGGAATTTGATTTTATCTTGAATGATTTTATTCATATGTTTAATAATGTTGGACAGTTTGAATACATGTACTTTCAGTCCTGCCAACGTATCTTGTTCCTTTGCTAATTTTTATTTGGACACTAGCAACAGAGAGCAGAAAGCAAAGATGGCAAGATTTGCCTTCTCTGCAGATCTCGTCGCCTTCTGAGGCCAGATACAGCCTTGCCACAAGCAGATGTAATTTCCTCAGAGATCTTTGATTTTGGAATCTAATTATATGTAATATGAAATGTGCGGGAGACTGATAGAATGCCTCCTACCCTTCTTTCAGTGCTTTGTAAGAACAGTCTTTCCTTTGAAAGTCATATAATTAGCCAAAATAGCAAACGGCAAGTTGTCACTATGAACATAGAGCTTGACAGTGCAAGTAAGCAGTTAAGGGTTAGCTGCATTGCAGATGAATCAGCCGTTTCTTTTTTTGCTGTGCATGATTTTTGCAGAATAAAAGGCTTCTCTTGGGTGAGGATGAGTGAAGGGGCCTAATATCTTTATCTTTGAGGAATTCATTAATGTTTGTCTTGAGTAAGAATCACAAGATCTACCCTAGGATTACCTAGGGCAACTAGGTGAGGAAAGTAAAACCACCAGGAGTGCTGAGAATCTTGCTGTAAACAGACCACTACCATCGGAAACTTTTTCCGTAGTGGCACAGTTGGTAAGCTTTGAACCAAAGCAGTATTTGTAACGCTGTGGGTATCCTTGTGATTGCTTTCATTTAATCCTGTATGTGTAGTTCTCATAAGGGTTTGGGGGGATTTTTTTGTGATATGCGCACAGACACATGCACTGAGTTCTCTTCTCTCCTTTCATGCAGTAACGTTCAATTGTGTTTCAGTTCTTTTGCTAAATGGACTGTCTCCTGTGTCCGTCTGTCCCCCCGGCCATCAGAGTATAGTGTATCAGTTTTGTATAGTGTAGCTTCTTCCTTCCAAAGTTTAGGAAAACTGCAAGAGAATCTTTTTTTTAATTGGGGAAGGCTTTGGGAAAAAGAAAACTCACAGTTGCATCCCCATCTTCTTTATTTTGTTAGTATCTAATCTTTAAAA
Source organism: Anhinga rufa (assembly GCA_013400875.1). NCBI lineage: Eukaryota > Metazoa > Chordata > Aves > Suliformes > Anhingidae > Anhinga > Anhinga rufa. The sequence goes on along the minus strand of VZTV01097680.1, from coordinate 1,969 downwards.
AAGGCTTTTGTCTCTGGATGTTGAAATATTTTTGTTTCTTTTAACAAAAAACGGGAGGCAGGTTCTGCTCCCCGTTTGGTGTTCTTTTCCACAGACATGCCGGTCGCATTGAGTTCGGAGGGCTCAGTCCCACCCGTGACTCTCTACCTGAAGGGAGCATGAAGTTAAGAGTATACCTCAGCCTGGGAAGAGCATGTGTGTTGTACGGCTCTGTTTTCTAACTGACTATATCTTGACTATTAATATGCTACTTCAGGATATGATGTCTCCCAGCTCAGTGGGACTCTGTGTTTCTAATGAAGATAATGAATTGTATTACTCGGTTAACTGAAGCAGGGCTCTTATATTTCAGGTACTCCCGAGGTAGCTGGAGTAGCTGTTGGGCAGCGAGGGAGGCGGCAGGAAGCGTGCTTTCTGCTCCAGGGCAGCTGGCCTTTGACCACCAGCTGACTCCACGGGCAGGACTGGGGATGACAGGAATGTCCCGGCTGTATGGGGTCACCTCTAAAGCAAGTAGGGGATCCTCCCACCACTCAGGGGTCACAGGCAATGAACTGCCCCCAGTCCTCAGCTCAGAGACAAAGAACAGGGCTAAGCTACAAAGAATTAAGATTAACATGTGGCAAGATTTTTTTGCCACTGATCTACTCTGTGATGCTGGGCAAAATGCTTCTCTTAGTCCCCAGTTCCCCTGTTTTTTCTTGCCTCCCCTGAAGAACTGGACCAATGTACCTTCAGTCAATGCTTGCTGGCAAAAGAAGGCATGCCTTACTATAGCATGATCCTGCAATTATCTCTCTGTTAGTATTATGGTACTTACTTTGTTTGTTATTATAAATGAGATTAAAAGAAGTGGTTGTCCTGAACAGTTTAAATCCTGAGCAAATCAGCCAGACAGACGAGATATGTGTGTGTGTGTGTTACAAATGCAGGACCAGAACACATATCAGTCCATTAACAGCAAAAGAGAATGAAACCTCTCATACATGATAAGAAAAAATTCAGGTCCTCTTATACCTAGCTGCTGCTAGAAAAACATTGTCCCTTTAATCCTCATTCAAATAATGTTTTCTAGCACAAGGTATCATCTCCTTGCTGAGGCTATAATTATTATTGTGGCCTTTCTTGACCCAAGAAGCTAATAAAAAAGACTGGGAGGAAGGTTTTCTGTCAGTTGTTCCACTTAAGTTGAGAAATCGGTAAGTTAAGGATGACTTTGATGCAGTCCTATGTATTTTTAAAGAATTTACAAAGGCCCGTGTCCCTGAACACAGCAGGCCTTAAGAACGCTCACTTAAAAGCTCTCATCTTTGGGTTTTCCTGGGGCCATGTTGCTAATGCTTGGCGTCCATGGCTTTCTCTCTTCTGGCTTTCCAGTGCACAATTTTTCTTTTCTTCTTTTTTGATCATTTCCGCTGATCAATGCCTTGTCCCCTGGATGTCCAGCCTGACAACCTTGGGAACATCTCCACGGAATAATTAGTTCTGTTTGTTAGGGGTATGTAACTGTTTCCTTGCTTTATGTTGCCTCTCTTCCCTCTAGGCTATTGCGTGCATCAGTAGGGTTTATATGAACCCAGAAGAAAAGTGGTTTTGCTCTGCGTTAGTGCCTGAACCCCAGAGGTGCTGCAGGACTTTGCTGTTAGGCATTGACATGCAGGACAACGGGGACCTGTCCCTGAAATTTTGTGCAGACATCAAGGGCAAGGAGATCATTGAGGATATAAAGGAGATCACCTAGCTTTTGGGGGAAGCTTGCTTCCCTATGTAAGTGGCAACCTGGCAGAAAGCTAGAAATGTTTTATATGAAAAGGTGAATGATGCAGAGCTGGCAGTTCTGAGTTAAGGCTTTTCCTCCCAGACTGGCAGATACCTCCCTCCAAGTCAAGGAATCACAACATCCAAATTGTGAACCTGGTGGTGGGGAAGGATTTGTGGCTGGTGGGAGGAAGAGCTTCTGGTTGTGTGG
>VZTV01097679.1:0-11392 GCA_013400875.1 Anhinga rufa | reverse complement strand
TCACTTTGTAGCAGGCTTTAGAAAAGCCTGTTGAGAAATGCACCACGCTTGGTGAATGGTTTCTGCTTTTTCTTTTTAAGCTTAGATACTGGAATTACAGTACCACCTTAGATTTAGACCCAATCTTAGAGGACTTTTTGCAATGTTTTGAAGCATCTTACTTTGTGCCAATAAGAACAACAAAAAAAAAAGTTCACAGGTTTTGCCCAGCGCTAAAACACGGTAGTCCTGACTGCTCTTCGCTTACACCGATTCCACACAGGTGTAACTGTTTATTTCGGTACAGTTAGTCCAGATTTACACTACCTCAGTTGACATGACAATCAAATTACCTATGCAGCTGAGACTGCAGGATACAGTTCAATTACCTAAGGTGACATTTGATCAGGGCATCAGGATTACAATTTTTTTCTTTTACTTACATTATGCCATTGCCAGAAGCACCATCGATGCCTGTCCTAGCAAATATAACAGCCACTGGTAGTGATTCCAGGTACCATAATACAGTTACCTGTAAGGTTAAACTAGCAAAATCCTAGCACAGTTTCTCCCTGCATCGGCTATTGCTCTCCCGAGCGATTCCTGGGCACAGCTGCAGAGTGAGAACACTGGAACCTCTCCACATACACAGCATGTGTGCAGCCACCCTGGATTAGGGGCTCACTGACCCCCGTGGCCCACAGCAGTCCCAGGTGTTTCTACTTTGCGGTTTAGACATAGCCTTGAAGTTTCATAAATGCCTCCATGTCTCATAATGAGGTACCAAGCGCGTCTCATCTAAAAATAAATTACTGCAAGGAGTGCATGCTAAATTTCAACCTAGCAGGAGGTTATCCAAAAGCACTGGAGTTAAGATACGTAACAGTGCAGTATATTCTGACAGAAGATTGAAATGTTGAAACAATTTTTTTAAAGCCTTCCCTTAAAATAAAGCTCCTTTCCTGGCTCAAGAAAATTGAGTGATATTTCATGTCTACAGTTATTTGTGATGATGAAAAGGAGTTCATCTGCTGACAACCTGTCCCTTATACATCAAGCGCTTCTCTAACAGTGTGAGAGGAGGAAGACCGTTAAGTGTGATTTAAGTGAAAAGAATCAGGTCTCTGTACATTCTAAAATAAGGGCTGATTATAAAGTGTATGCATATGTGTGCCCATAAATTGGTCTACCATAATTAAAAGTTGTCCAAAAATGAGTCTTACTCCCCCACCCTACAAAAATGTCACTGTTTCAACACACAGAAATAGCATACAAAAATACCCAAGACAGGTTATAAATTCAGCCTCGTGAGAGCTAGAATTCAATTACATTCGCTTCTGAGAACCAGGTTCTTTAGTAGAATACAACACTTGTGAACCAGCACAGCAGCATTTTCAAATCAAAGGTTTCCAGCTTTCTGCTAAAAGCTGAAAGTTTCTGTTTTCAGGTGTTTCATTTTTTTGCTAAGAAGTCAAAACTGTCTGTAAAAAGCACACGGTTCTCACACAGAAAATAATTTTAATACAGAAAATAGTTTCAACAGAATATTTTGGGCCACTTATACAATGAATTCATGCTGGTTTGCCTTTCACAAAGCAACAGCATGAAACCTTAAGGTTCAGAGCTAATCCAGCAGAGCAGCCTCAGCCCCACTGAATTTTAATCACAGAGTGCACCCAGCATACCCACAATGGCCAACCTCGCATTATTCATTTAAATCAACAGTGAAAAAAAAAAAAGAAAGAAAATCCTCACTTTTTTCCTCTTGGTGGAGCCTTCTTACATTTGGATGCATTTGAATTACGCTGTTTTATCTCCAGTGACAAATCTGTTATACCTTGGCTGCACCAAAATCTTAGACACATGCTATTTCTTTCATTCATTTCCCTTGTGCTTTTACCTCACTACCTAATGCGCTGTCAGAATCAGAGACTCCATCCATAAGTATTATGTGATGAGTAACTGCTGTATATGCAAGCACACAGGAGAAATGAGCTTTCATTTTCGTTGCAATCATTTACATAGTGAATATGATCCCATATAAATTACTTCTTGTCATCTCTCTACATTTGATCAGCTGAAGGATCCTTCTATTGAAACTGGGGGAAAGAAAGAAGAACTACCAGCAATTTGACACTCCTTTATGCTTAGAGTTTGAAGGTTTGTACAGTTTTATATTAAAACTGCTATACTTTCTGATGGTTTCTCCTCTTAGAAGAGGATTCCTTTAACAGTCAGACAACTTCTATCTTATCCCTCCAGGCTAAAAATCTCTATTTTCATGACTTCCCTTAGAAAATCAGAATTTCTGTATACCACAGTATCAAGCGAAGAGGTGTTTCTTAAGTAGTTATGACCTGACAGAAATGCCTTAGCTGTGGGAGAACTGACAAAAAAAGTGTACTTCTGGAGGCTGGAAGAACCCACAAAGTCTGTATTACTGGCATACAGCTTCCTACTATAAATATTTTTCACATTAACATTGGTCTTCAGCCAAATTCTCCAAGAATTTAACATAGAGTCATACCTTGACAGGATTCATCCTAAATCACATCTTTGTCTACATTTCTTAATACAAAAAGAAAAAATGCACTTTGCATTAAAGTGACAAAAGGGTATGATTTAAACTCTTAACACAAGGCAATTCACAGCTGAAATAACCGAGCAGCATGACATGTCTTTTTCTGTGCAGGTTTTACAAGGCATCTGAAATTGATGACCAATACTGAATATCCACTCCCTTCCACTAAAAAAAAAAATAAATAAATCATTAATTTCTAATGAAATTTTCTCAATGTCTTTAAGATGGGAATGTTGGGGGTGGGGTGGAGGAAGGGTTTTTTAGTGCCCATATCATCTCCGGGGCTTTCTCAGACAAATCTGCCACATCTGTTCACTGTCCCAAGATGTTTATAGAAATAATAAAACAGGTTTTGGTTTTGCTTGACTCAAAATCAAGAGTCTCCCAAATACTAGTGAAGAACAATGGGCCAAATTCTGCCTACTCAGTACTGTACTCAGTACTACTACTGGCAGAATTCAGAGGATGAGGGCAGAGACAGGGTACGGGTCATGACATTTTTCATTTTCATGCATCTGTGTGATCAAAATGAGCAGCTCTTAGCACAACATCAGTTAAAAACAAACAAACAAACAAAAACTTAAAAATCAACTAAATTAAGAACATTTTTGTGTTGTTTTTTTTTTTTTCTATTTGAAGAAATATTCTTCAGCTATGACCCACTACTTTACTGTCCGAGAAAACTAGCCAGACTACAACTCCAGCAGGTTAAAATTCACGTACAATGTAACGGTGCAAGTAGCCTAAGAAAGCAGAGCACATAAGCAGGCTCCTTCCAGACTGTTACAGCATCATCATTAGGTCCTGTTTTAAGCTTGTTCCCAAGATGGAGCAGAGGCAGAGGGACACACACATAAATGGATGGGGGAACACAATACACTAATCACTGGGAAAGATCATTCTTGCTTCAGTCATTATGTTAAATCTAAAACTCCACCTGTTTTTCATACCAACATCAATCATTTCCCACAGAAACACAAGCAAGATTGCTCTCTCTACCTAGCTCACATGGGATGTCATAAAAATTGACTCTGCAGCACAGATGCACAAAGTCAGGTCTCAAACATTCACCTTAGCAGATCAGTGCAGTATTTTCTTCAGTTTTGCATATTATTTTTGAGTGGGAAGCCAAATTTTTGGTGAATCAACAGCTAAATTGTCAGGTTTGGTTGAACTAGTACTTAGAAAACAGGATGTATATCTGAAGTTTGTGAGGTCTGTTTTGAGAAAACAAAGCCAGATTGCAAATAAAGGAGCTGCACAATTCCTGAGAGGGATGGGATAATAAAAGAAGAAAGAATTAAAAAAATTTAAAAAAAACAACCTCAACAATGTAGTTCAGAAATTACATTTTCATTAATTAAAGCAACAGACCTAATTTGAAAAGATGGAATGATATTCTGAAACATTTCATATTAGTAGCTATTAGTTATTAAAATGTTCACAACTTTTTAAAAGTGTTTCAAAAATGCTGCCATTTTTAATGTAATTTTTTCATCATCCAAAAAGAAGCATCAGTTATTTGTTGCTGATTATTTTCCAATTTAAGAAAAAAAACCACCAATGTTTGTATTAGGGAGCCTTTGTAATGCTATATGATCCAGTCGGTCAACCACAACACAAATGTAAATAAGAAAAGATAGCCCAATTAACATGAAAAGTTTGAAAGTCCAACAATATAAGAATTATTCATTCAAATTAGCCAACAAAATGCCTTAAAAATAGAAAGCTTTCAAGGAATTGTTACATTTTCTGAGCATTGAAAGGCCTTTGTTTGCTTAAAAAAAGAGCCCAAAAAAATGGAGGTAACTTCCTTTAGAGGAATACCATAACGTAGAAAGCCGTTGACCACAGGAGTCTAAACAAAATGACAAAAGAATTTTTATGCTTTGCCAATCACTGTTGCATCTACATTTTCCATTGTGAAACAGGATAGTAAGCAGATTTCATATTATCATTTTATTTTATTTACTGGTAATATATTATTCATACCAAATCCAGCCATGACCTCCATTGTACTTTTAAGCATTATAGCCTTATCTAAATGTTTTATAGCAAAAAGCACACTTTCAGGTTGAAAAATACCACATACACAGAAGTCCTACCTTGTCTTAATAAAAAGGTCTCCTGTGACCTTCATTGAGGTAATGTAACTTCAGAAGAGAAATCTGTTTCCTTCTAACTTTGGAAGATAAACTGCCTTCATATAAAGCAAAATCCCTACAAACTTGTGGCCACTAAACATTTATATTACATCTTTAAATCAATGTTACTCTCAGATTAAACCCTTTGAGTTTAGGCATCAAGGCTTCTTTACAACTACATAGAGCATGAAACTCCCTCTTACAGGGATGCTACGACACAACGCCTCCAAGGAGAAAACATGCATATTCCTTTATAATGCACTAGAGAAATCATCTGGTCATATATCTATATAACAATATGCATAGCAAAAAGTTCCACAGATATATTTTATGAAAACATACCAGTTTTGTTTTCTCAGCTCTGCCCAACTGATATAACGTGCCTTGACAGGCAAACTAATATAGTCAACTTTAGAGCAGGCTTCCCCTCCGTAATTTTTTTCTATTGCAAACAAAAGGGTTACAGATATTACCCTGCTAGCTCTGTTACATTAGTTGAGAACCAAATGCAGCAAAAGATTGACTTCTGCTTCTTTAAAATGCAAAATTTCTAATTTTACACCTGTTATTGAGAACAAACATAACAAATCTTCTAACATATACACCTTACTGCTTACTTTTCAACACTATTACTGCATTTGTTTAAATGGTTTTTGTTATCCTAATCATCTAAATTATTTGCCATTAAAATTCGTGTCCTCTCCTACGTATCATCTGAGCTGGAAGTAGACTGCTATGACAATCACAGACCTTTGGAACAGCAATTTCATGTCTTTGGGCAGAAAGAGCCTGTAAAGGAAAGTATGCATCGGTAGCACAGCAGAGCAGCTCACACATTGAATTAATTTGTGATTAATATCATGCATAGGCTTGTACAGGCAGTCATGCATCTACCATACTCTGCTCACTGCTTCCTACAGCCCTCGTCAGTCTTATTTAGGAGAGACATCTTAGATGATGATAACATCGCTCGACAGTACCGGTTTACATAATACTTTTTTCACAGTATCTCTTTCTTGCTTTAAAACTGGAAGTAAATTGGTGCAGAGCTTCCTGACAGACCAGGCAAAGGGCAGGGAGGGAATGAGGAATATGTTTAAAAACTGTACCCTTGACACAGTTTTTTCAGGTCCTGAGGGCACTAATAGGCCCGTCCCCTGCCCCTCTCCCAGGTGTCCCATTTCAGCTGGGGCACAGGTCCCCAGCACTTGCCCCAGCACAGTGCCTGCGCCCAGCCCCAGCCCCTCCTGATTCTGGCTAGACTTCCTACGCTGAAGCGGGACCTGACCTTGTAGGATGGTCCCTGGGCCTTTGGTAGACTGCGTCTGTCACCAGCCCAGCTGGGGCACCAGGAAACTTGTGGCCACTGACTTGTTTGCGCTGGGGTCACCCTCAGTCTCGCCTTCCCTTGGGGGCAGCACTGGTGTGTACTTTTTCACTGTTACACTTGAGAACACTGAGAATTTTTTTAATAAGAGAGTTTATCCTGGAAAAGAGCAAAAATGCCAATATTTACAGAAATGTATTGCTTTTGCTACAAAGGTGTCACTGATAAAAGATCCAAGGTGAAATTTCTGGTCAAAATTGACAAAGCAGTTCCTACACTATTATAATCCTGAATAAAGCACAAGCAGAATTTGAACCTCAGGTTTCTGTAGCTCTGACAAGCGGCCAAGTCACTATGCATGCCTACACTCACACACACACACGCTTTCCTGTTCAGGTTTATTTAACTGTGAAGATGTACATGGAAAGCTGATTTGATACCATAGAGAAGTTTGGTGTTTTCGAGGCAAGTTTGGGGGGTGGGGTGGTTGGGTTTTTTTCTGTGGTTTGGGCGTGGGGGTGTGGATCTGATTCTGATAAAAAGATGGAAACTTATCAAAGTTCTCGCAGGAGGGAATTAGGAAACAAGCCTTCATCAGAGCAGTTAGTCATCCCACGAGGCAAAGCCACTGCCCAAGACTACAATTTACCAATTTCTGCCTAGTCAGTGGACTAACAAGAAGTCTGAAGGTAAAATCAGCAGCAAATCAGGCATACTTTAAAAAAAAAAATAAAATCTTGAAGTCATGCCATCTAAGCAGATTTTTATTGAAATTGAGCCCTTTTCCTTCATATGTTACAATTTTGACAACTTGGCAAATTCCAGTCCAGATATTTTTCATTAAAAATGGTGGACAAGGTCCTTTGAGAAATAGAATATTTTTTTAAAAGTAACCTTTTTATTCACTGACTCATCTTCCATTCGCACCCCTTGCCATAAAATATCTATATGCATCTGCAAATATTACTTCTTGGGAGAGTAGTATGGGGACAACCTTTCAGCTACATGCAATGCTATAAAAAGGATGAAAGAAGAGCCAGGACAATATCAACTGCATCCCAGCTGAATGAGACAGCAATCCCCAGATGGCTGTTTGAGAATTGCCATTTAAGAGAATATCCAAGCTGCAGCCTTTGAAATCATAACACTATGGAAAATATTCCAGGCTCCTCCAAGACTACAAAAGTAACAAGAGGTCTATATGATCTATTTACTCTTTGGTCTGATTTACAGAAATAGCTCTTGACAGGAGGCAAGTTGATAATAAAAAGTGAAGCTTTCCCACTCCTCTTTTAAGCACATCTTTAGATGTTGTCTCTCTTCTCCCCCCATTAAGTGATAGATCTAAAGACTAAGAAGGAACTGAAGAAGTGGCAAGATCTAACGCCTGTTGGACTAAATACGTAAATTATGAAATCAAGTCTCAGAACTAGGAGACCTTAAGTCAGAGTACTGGTAAATCAAGAAAGTGATGAAAGCAGCTTTCACCATTAGAAAGGGTGCTGATTTTATCTGTGACATTTCTAGCCCTCAGAAGTCTACAATATTTTTCATATAAGATCAAAGAAAATGCATTAATATTTGCATATGGTTTGCTGTATATTTCCCCCCTTCTATTAGCATCTCTCTCACTCCCTAACTTCAAACACTGGATGATACTGAAATCTCTAGTTTAAAGGAGACAAAACCCCCTCCACTTCAGATAACAAAAATGCATATTGAAATTAATGGGAATCATTTGATTCCTTCCTGTGACAAAGTAAAAATCAGACATTTTCTAGAAAATAAGCATCTTTAATGTCGCAGGTAAAACATGAGAATAGAGAAGTGTGATTTCCTAATGAAAACCTTTTTGTTATTCTCACATTTTTCTGCATAAAATTTTTACAGTTTGTTTGTATAACTATGAATTGGTTTATGTCGTTTGAATTTCTTAACCAAGCATTTTGCTTTTATTGTAATATGATTTTATGATAATTAAAAAGAACTTGTCATATTTAAATATTTTCTGCATGATTGGCATTAAAGCATTCGGTGCGAGGAATTAATGAGAGTATTGAATTAAATGTGTCAAATGTATGCAGTTTTTAAAACCTCAACACAACAAACACAAAGCACAGAAGTTATTTTGTCTGCATAAATGATGTTCAGAAGCTTAGAGCTGTCTCATTATAAGGTGCTTTTTAATATCTGAGATGGGGTTTCTCTTTATACTATCTTGGCCCCATAACGAACCCCCTCCTTTTATTGAGATGCGGTTTAAATTTTTCTATTGATTCAGAGTGAACCAAACCTGGGATGTGTCCTGCAACCATTTATGAAGTGGCTTTGTGTACGCGACTTCAGCTGCCTGCCTCTACATTACAAAAATGAAGAAGTCTTCCCCAGTCTAAGTGTATAACCCCATTGCATTCAAGTCCTTAGTGGGGCTGCAGTAACACATGATGGCAACCCCACTTCTCCGCCCAGCTTGGTTTTCACAAAGGAAAAGAAAACCTCACAGCCCTGTTCAGCGAAAAACAGACATGTATCTGTCTAACAATCAGCCATCAGACCAACACCTCAAGTCATGTAGAAGTACTGCAACCATAACACAGTGAGCCATGCACACAGGAAGATTACTGTGATTGCTGAAAGGAAGCAGAGCTGTAAAAATATTCAGTTTTGGTCCACATAGGTTATTAATTTCTGAGTTTAATATAGAAAATCCTCCCAAAGGTGGGTTGCAGGATTAAAATAAAATTTTATTGATTTAAATTGAACTCCTTGAGAACAACAGTCAAGCTTTTTTACTTTGTCAGAATGAAGATTCATACTATTGAAAGTAATGCCCATTTCTCCCTACTGAAGCCCCTCAGTAAGACCATCCACAATACAGTATTTCATATCTGCTTCTGAAAAGTAAGCCATTTCAAACAGAGGGCAAAATTATCATGACAGCCACTTCTTCCCCTGTTTTATTGTAGTATTACACATCTTTCTTACCATGAAAAAAAAAATACACCTCATGTTAGGAGTTAATAATTTGCAACTGTCTTATGGGAAGACTGAAGATCGATACTTACCAGTTCACAAACAAAAAGCAAAGGGCTGCATTAAGAAACAATTCCCTACCTTTTGAATTTTTGTTGAGCATACCACAGCCGTTAATGACTGCAATGCATTGAGCCTGAGACTGCATCAATTAATAATGGAAATAAATTTTTTCAGGCTAAATTTATTGATGGAATTTCTATGCAAATAAGAACAAAAATAAACTATGTTTTACCCAACTTCAGTGATGGATCAGGGAAAGTTCAAGTAAAAGTTTTTCTTTTAAAACTTTATAATTTTTTTTATCGCACTGCCTTTCCAAAAGTATGGATAATAATTAATGCTTCATGACATTAAGCACCCAGGTTAAATCGAAAATCCTATTACATACCTAGGAAAAATTAGCTGTGGAATGACATAAGACACAGCCTTCAGCTCTTAACAATCTAGGAGGAGTTCTTGTTCAACCATTCAGAAAGTCCAAATTATATATAATTCTGCTAAACTTCATCCTTCTCATGAATCTCTCAAGGATTGCTCTCGGGAGACTGGTAAGGAAGCAGGGTCATTGGGTTCCTTTTTAATGTTACAGCAGGGACATCGATAGCAAAATAAAATAGCTGGCATGACTGAATGTGCAGACACATAATGGGGACTAATGAAGTACCATATTTTAATGTTCTTGTTCCAAATTTGTTAAGCACAGCAAGAAACAGACTGTATTTCCTTTATATATGAATGTATAAAAACACTGGTATGGTATTGGAATATTTCCTGTGGTTTAATCAGTAAGTAATGTTTGCCTTGTAGAGGCTGATGACCTATAACTCTTTCCAAACTCCATATTTAAGACTAATCAGAAGTGTGTCATTTTGTAGAACAGAACTTCTCATTCTAAACCACTTTGGCAGACAGCTATTCTGTATGCACAGATTTAAGGACACAGCCAGATATATGAATATCAGAAAGTTATAAATAAATATAAGAAAGAAGTTTTTACACTTTCAAACCTATTTACAAAAAGCTACAGGGGAAAAAAATAATCTTTTCATCTACATTGTAGGAATTTGTGCAAAATGAGAATTTAATACATTTATTTAGATATGTTATTTAACTAACAAGCAGCATGAAACAAAACTCCTGAACAAATAACCTTTTAACCACTCAAAGGTCCTTTAAGGCTACCTACCCCTTGCACAGCCATCCAGAACAGGGAGGTTGGGCAGGGATCCTGGCAGATGCTTTCAGTACAGAAGGGCTGTTAAATCTGAGCGGTGGGTTTCCATGCCCCACGCTGCTGCAGAGCATTGTTATGCTGGAAGGTGTTAATGGCTGCCAGCAAGTATGCCTCTGATCCATGGGAAATCACAGACTTTGCAAGCTGATGTGCATGCCAGCAGCCCTTTGTTCAGAGGAATTAAGATCTTTAATAGAGTAAAACAGCTGAAACAACAGAAAGCCATGTGGGAAGGCCCAGGGGATTGATTGAAAACGTCAGGTCCTGTATTGACAGGAGGTAGATGTGTTGGTACATGTAGGCAGAAAACCACCAGGAAGCCAGAAAAACAGTTGTAGGCTTGGCCTTGAGAACAGAAATAGACCTCCTTGGGTGCAGGACTGAAGGGAAAATAGGCTTAAAAGTTTGAAGTAAGAAAACCGTCCATTATTATTAATTTCTGCTGCCTTTAGGAAAAGAGGATACCTTCACCGCAAATGACTAGGGATGCTCCAAAGAAATGCTTGACAAATATAAGCAGTTTCTCCTCCCCCAGAAACAAACCACTAAAGCCTAGATAATAGCAGCAAGGAGCTGAAAACAACAGTTTAGAGCGTTCAACCCACAATGAAAGAATTAATTTCTTTAAGGAATCGAAGGATGGTTCAATTTCCCATTGCGAACACCAGCCAGAACTGCTTGCTTCAAAAGCCAAAAACACTTTGTTCTTGATGGTTTCTCCCACAGTGCAAGCATCTGCCTGGAGCAGCCTGTCTGTTTTCATAGCTACAAGGGCCATGGTGAGGCCCATGAGCTTCCGATGCGCCCACAGGACAAGCACATCAGTCCTATTCACCTGGCAAGCATCTACGCCACAGAGGTGCCTCAGGATGGGTGGCTGCACCCACTCAGGCATTAGTGACATCCCTGGCACCAGGAATTCGGAGAAAATTTTAAAGGACCCTTTGCAACCAGCTCTACATTGCACCAGCTTATATAGACAGTCAATAGTACAAATCACATGAGAATACATCTTTCTTGAGCTCTGGGGTGTCTCACCCCACTCACTAAGTAGCCCATTTTCAGCTCTCAGTGGTCTGTTTGCCACCACC
>VZTV01097672.1:0-21781 GCA_013400875.1 Anhinga rufa | reverse complement strand
TGTCTGTAAACATGTTGCAAAAGTCATCTTACTACAACCTGCAACCTTATCTGGTGTTTCTAGTTCTGCATCCCTCCACAGCTTGGCTACTGCTCTTCAGACTTAATTGTCAGTGTGCCCTGACATCACAGCCATTTCTGAGAGCTGGTCGGTCATTCCCTTGGTGAGTAGTGGTAACGGATAACAGGGGAGTGAAAGGATGGATCAAAGATAATTTTCAGTAAAAGAAAGGAAGGTACTGCCAGCATTTCACTGACTAGTTGTGGAGGTGGTGGTTATAAGACCTTCAGACTTGGCCTTAGAAAATATGATACCACAGAAGTATCTACGACACAGTGAGCAGAAATTAAGCATCTCTGTCCACACGCTAAAGTATAAAAGGAAGGCTGTGTGTGCATGCATGTGAGGGAGTAAACTCATAGCACTTACACTTGTGGAGCAAAAAGGAAAGCCAACGCTTATAAAGTGAAAGAAGACTAGTGCTGTTTGCTTCCAGGCAGATCTGTTGGAGACACGGGCAAAGAAGGATCTATTATTTAGAGTGGTATTTGTCTACTCCTTATCTGAGTACTAAATTAGTCCTTATGTGGTTGATGCTGCTGTGGCTGGTGCGCAAACTTACAGTGAAATAGTCACTGACCTACCTAGCCACTCCTGCTTAGTAAAGATCATGTGCCCTTTTCTTTACTACATGTGTTTTACTACATGTGTATTTACTAATGTAGGGCTATTAGAAAAAACAGGAGTAAAACTACAGTAAATTTTCTCTGCAGTTTGTATTTTACACAAGTTTCTTTCTCTCCTTATCTGAAATTATGATGCAACATTGCTGTTCTACTTAGGTCACTAAATAACAGTCATATTACATACTAGAAATGGCTAAATTTCCATGAATACTAATATCAGTTATTCACACCGTGTGGTTTCCTAATGATATCTTCTGGGGTTTCAGCAGATGCTACACGTACAAAGATTAGTAGCAGTCTGATCTAGTAACAGTGTTACAAGGAAAGCCTCATGGTTGTTTATGAACAGTTTATTTCAAAACTTTTTTTACTCCTTGATTAACACTTACTCACATAAACACTGCAGCAGTATTACTCATGTAAATAAAGTACCATAAAAGGTTTGTGTCTAGAATAGCAATTCAGGCTGTTGGATTTCTGATCATCAGTTTAAAAATCTTCATAGAAAACTTGGGTTTTTTTTAATTCTAGTGGCAGATTAAATCAGAGTGGAGTTATAATCTCTCTAAATTATTTCCCAAATTGGAAATCTTAGTGTGTCCCGTTATATTACAAAAAAAAAAACAAAAAAACAAGATTAAAATATCACCTCTAAGTCTATTGCCAAGCATCAGTCTGCTCTGTAATTGCCCTCTACCATTTTTGCAGCTGCTGCAGGCCAAATTAAAAGTAGCTGGCCACAATGAGCAAATCACAGGGAGACTGGTGCCACTATTAATTGGAGGTGATGATTACTGAGACTGGCAGAGGAGACATTAAACTGTGCTAAGTCATACCTAAGTCTAGGTAAGGTTATTAGATGCAAGCTATATTCATAGTTTAAAATCATTAGCATAAAATCAATAGCTCTAGGAAATAATTACAGTTTTCACCATGACCTTGCCCCTCATGGTACTTCATCCTCAAGGGTTATTTAATTAAGGCATAAGAAGGATAGTTTTGCTTAGTGATTCTGAATGAAATCTAACTGACTTATAGATATTGAAAGACCCCCTCTCATCCATTCTGAAAAGCCCTTTACTTCCCTGTCTTTGATTCCAGCTAAAGGGCCTTAGAAACGTGACAGTGTGATTGTGATTACAAACAGCTTCAACTTGTGGCAAGCAATACTTAGGAAACCTTTCTAATTAGAACAACAGTGAAGCATTAGAATGAAGAGCTTACCAGAAGGATTAGAAAGGATGTGAAATTTCCTTTGCTGACTACCTCTAAGAATAAATTTGACTGTTGTTTATACCCCACCATGGGATAGTGCAAGTTTATCTACTCTTATGTTGCTCAAGATGGATGAACTGGATGACATCCTGAAGTCCCTCCAGCCCTGTCTTTGAACAATTTATCTTTAATAAATAAATAGCTTTCTGTAACCAGCTAATCCAACTCTACATTAGTTCTCTCACTATGATCCCAGCATGCATCCAAAATATGTGAAAATCAAAAGCTGGTCTTTTTTAACTGCCAGATTTATAAACTTTCCTTACAATAGAAAATGCAGGCATTTTCCTTTATTCCTGGACACCAACACTGGCAATAAACCCTCTGAATTCAGATCTTAGCTGAGAGGAAAAAAGGAAAAAAATATCCGATAGATCAAATTTGGTTCTTATGGTTCTCCTGAGATGAAAGCCCTGGAGGCAGAGCGCTGCTGTGTTTCCCAGAGCATTAGTCTGTGACTGCAGAAGACAATGACTGCAGAAGTGTTTTCCAGAAAAATTTCCCATTCTTCTTCTAACTGACCTTCGGGTCTTTCTATCAATGTGGTCTGATTCCATGAGCTCTCAGAGGGAAGAAGTAGAAGTTGGGCTGGAAAATATGAGGTTCAAATTAGGGCAACATAATAAAAAAGATGCAATTGTGTACCGGATTTCAATTTCCAGCAGCTATGATGCCATTGTTTTAGAGGTCATCCAAAATTGTTTAGCAGCATTTAAATTAAAACCTAGTCCTAAATGACAAATACAGTATAAGGCTGGCTACTAGCTCCTTTTATTTAATGCAGACTGTCACCTGTGAGGCTGATCTCCCTGCCCTGCTCTGTCTTTGCAATGAGGCTTAATAAATACAGACAGCGATTACACAGAAATGATTTTAAACAGACCCAATTCAATCCTCAGAATGGATAAGATGCTTAATAAATATGCTGCAACCATTACAGAGAAGGCTGATTCTGAACTATGGTCTGTCTCAGGTGAAAGCTATGACACTGTAGATACTTTCAGTACTTTGACATAAGAGATTCTTGTCTGAAATTCTCTCCATTGCCTGTACCCAAAATGCAGCCTGTACCTTCTGGTTCCTGAGAGCTCCAAAATGAGCTGACATGTCTTCTGCTGGGAGCTGCAGTCTCTTTATGCTCCCTGTGGATTCCTCCATTTCCAAGAAATTCACAATTGGCCGATTTACCTTCCTAGACACTTTTTACCTGATCTCATACAGCATCTAGGGAAGCTTTAATGGGAAAGAGGGAGGGTACTTCAATTTTGACTATGATTTTTTTAATACTTGGATGTTTTACCTATTTTGTTACTAGTCTTTTAAATTGTATGCTTTGTCATGGCAGGGATACTTCTTATAATAATGAAAAACTATTTCTATCATTCTCCAGAAGCACTGTTTTCAGGCATTTTTGTGTAATTGCATCTATAAACAGGGCTGCACACCTTTTTTTTTGAGAGATAGCTACAGTTGTACATGCAAATAAGGCCACTGTGCATGTAAAGTAGAGAATTACATATGTGATGGACAATTTTCACATACACTTCTATTGAATTCCTGTTATCTACACCTTAGAGCATTTAAATTAGGTGCACAGTTGTGCACTCATTTTCTGAGTTATCATATCTTTCTTTTATATAAAATATTATCAGTAATACAGAAGCAGGCTTTAATTGCTAATCCTTAAGTACTTTTGATGGCTAGCAGGAAACACACAAACTGAGGGAAGTGGAATATCCTGAAGCCTGGGGAACTGTTGGAGGCTAAGGTATCATTAAGCAGTATGCACCATAATACAAATATTAAGTAATAAACCAGGCTGACCTTCAATTTACTGATAATTCAGTCTGACAGGAATATTCTGGTATGGCTGGCAAGGTGACAGTGATTTATTTTATGGACAAACCCTGAACTCATGATTTAGGGTTGTGCTGAATTTAGGTTTTATATTATCAAACAAAGGGAGTAAGGAGGAGTAAGAACTCACTTTTATAGTTAACTGAGTCATGGCTGACATTGCTTAAAAACATGAATTATAGAAGTCATTAAAAAAAAACAGTGGGAGGCTTATTACCTGAATGCTCAAACAACTCAAGTAACAAAAACTGATAGCAAAGATAAAATAGCAACTAAACAAAGAAACTGAAAGTAACGAGGAATGTCAGAAATAGGAGACATTTTCCACAGGAAAGAGGCTGAAATTAAGAAATCCTCATTTAGGAGAGCATAAGAGTAGAAATGCTAGCACTGAATCTGAACAACCCACAAAAATTATTGGCAAACTTTTCTGTAAGTCCGATGTCTGTGAGAATATAAGTTGCTTTCCCTGTAATTCCATTGTTTGAGTGGCTAATTTTGCTGAATGTTTATCAAACAAATTAGACTTCCTAGCAGGTAGACAAATTTCACTGAAGAAAAGAAGCTATTCTTCATGTAACGTACATCTAACCAAGAAAGAAAATCAAGTCAAAATTGTTCAGTGGAAATATTTGCAAGGAGAAATAGTCTGTTTGAAGATATTGTTTAGAATAAACTTAATATTATTTTTTACCTATATTTTCTGAAAACTATTCTAAATTTTTAAAGTAGAATTCTTAGAATACCATTCACTTGTAACAAGGTGTTTCTTATAACAGCATTTTTTAATATAACGACTAAGAGAGAGAAGTTCTGATGTATATCTATTTTTCAGGGCCTAATTTTCATACTCTTGATTTTGCTAAATCCCTCTGTAACTTCTGACTGCAGTGGTGTTTTTCCTGTCTTACGTCAGTTAACTGGGAGGAAAGTAAAGTTCTGTATGGGATCGAACCTGTATGTTGATGTACACAGTTTTCATAAAACTTAAGCAATATCCACACAGACACATGTATTTGTGCATGTGTGTATATATACCTATCTCATATAGTTTTGCATTACTTCTGTATACGTTTCTCTGTTCCATGCTGTCCCTTTACTGCATAAAAAAGAGTTAGGCATATGAATACACCTGAATTTTCCCAGTGTTATTTGCCCAGGTCCCTGTCCAGAACTGAGCAAAGCACCTTGGTATATATACTTTTTATGGCACCAGTAGACGCCTCGCAAGCATGTATTTTGGGGCAGCCCCTCCACACAGCCCCTCCTAATGATCTAAAAGCCTAAAGCCAAGCAGCCAAGGGGATTTGTGTAGTATGTTAAATGTTTAATACATGCCGAATGCTGTGTCAGCATCAATTCTAGTTACTCTCTTTTGTGCTATTAGATACACACAGTGAGACTTCATTCCCATCATGTTTATAGTTTCAGCATTGCCAAAGGGGGTTATAAAAACTAGTCGTGCCTGTGTAATTCTTGTGGCACGGCTAAAGAATAGCCCAGAACTCTGGAATGATTTCTGGATGTAAAGCAATAATGGGCTATCATTCATCCCTTCCTTTCCTGGCTACATTAAACAACACTTCGGTATTTAGACCTAATTCACAATATGTAGATGCTGAGTGAGAGAGAAAGAGGGAAGTTCACTCAGTGTGAATTCAAATTCAAACTGTGCAAACTCAAACACAAGGATAAGACTACAAAAATGACCATCCTGCACCCTGCTCCTCCCTGATTTGAAATGTGTTGAAATTGTCAGACCTCACAACTGCGTAGCTTCTCTCAGGGGTGGTAGCCCCTGAGAGGTGGGCAGATTCATTTCTGAGTAGGAAGGTGTCATGTATTTTTCATTGAGATAGAAAAGGAAAACCAAATGAGTTTAGGACAACTTGGAAGTGGCAAGATGCTGCAAGACAGGATTTTATACTGCTTTTTCAGTTTTACAGTGTAGGTCTTCAATAATTGCCATTGACACAAGATACTGTTTAACACGAATAACAGTGGCGCTGTTGATACCATAACATAGAAACAATGCCATTTAGCGGCATTTAAACAAGCCAGCTGACTATTTAATTTTTTGTCATAAGAGAGGGAGCATAATGTTAACAAAATAGCAAAAGGAATCGTCTGGTAACAGGAGCAGATACCTTGTGACTTTGAAGACATCTACTTCAACAAAACTTTGTCGTCTTTGGTATGTAACCAAATCTAACAGTGATGATATGTACACTGTCCTAGTCACCAAATTACTCTTGAAGTCCCTTGCACACTTGTGATTCCCTCCAGTGGAAACCCACAGCTCCCATGACAGTGGGTGGTGGTCCACTTAAGTGGACCAGGCACTCTGAAACATTCCCAGATCCACTAGTTTATGTTTAGTTCGACCTTCTAACACCTCATTTCCTGTCCCCATTTCTCTGTCTCAAATATAAGAACAAGAATACTGTTCTCTTTTATGCTGGAGTGGTAAGGATATATTTGTTAAGACTGATAAAATAACAAGCAGTGGGCTCTGCTTTACCCGAACCAGAATAAAAGAATAATCGTATATTAACTAAGTATAGCCCAAAGACTGTCTCTAAGTCTTTTCTTGTATAATTAATGTGGTCAGCTGCTGTCTTAGGAATGACTTTTCTCTGCTTAGCTATGACTGACTTCCCTTTACTGTTCTGATTCAGGAAACAGCATAAACACATCCTTATTTTAATCACATACTCAGACACATGCTTTACCTAAAGCATATGCTTAAGCCCATCAATTTTTTAGCAAAGCACTGAAACTGCACCTGTATTGCAAAGCTAATGAATAAAATCCAACTGGCTTTTTGTGTCAGGGCTTGGCAAGGGCCAGCTGCTCCCTGAGGGACGGTGAGCCAGGGACCACAGAGGACCCCGGGGCTGGTGGGGCAGGAGCCTCGCCAGCCAGGGCCCAGCCCCACAGCAAGATGAGCAAAGCAGACCCAAAGACTGTGGCCAGGTTCAACCAGGAGTCCAGATCATCAGGCAGGGCCATGGGGTAGCAATGGGCTCAGGCCGAGCTGGGCTCTCAGCCCGCAGGCTGGGGGCTCAGCAGGACCCATTGCTAGGCAGGGCTCGGCTGTGCTGGAGCTGCAGACCCTCACTCCCATGGCATGGCTGGGGCAGGGACGGATGGCCCGAACCGAGCAGAAATGGGACTCCTGGTCCCATGATCAGGGGTTGGGGGAGGCTCCCGGGGAGGCTGGTCAGGGCCAGTATGGGCTGTTGTTGCCCTCAGGGCCCTGACATTGGGTTACACAGCATGAGAAGTCCCTACCTTGTCATTGCGCTGTGAAAATTAAAGAAAAACCTAAAAGCTGGACAGGATTTTTTAAAAATACAAAGCAACAGCTTTTTGGTTTTTAAATTGAAGCCTAGTAAATGTTTTGACAGCTTTTTCTCATTTTTTCTCTATTTGGAAAACAGTAATTACAGAGGTTTTTTTAATTTGACAATATGACATAGGAAAATTTGAGGGGACCTTCTTTACGATTATGGGGTTTGAGTGGGGGGAATCAGGAATTAGTTCCAACAATTTTGTATTACTGTAGAACTTTGCTGTATGGGCAAAATACATACGTACACAATACCTAGTGATTTACAGTTTTAACCATTATATTGATAGCTAAATATTGCCACAGTATAAACATTATGACATATTTATTTCACCGCAGTGTACAGTTAGAACTTGAGCACTTTTCACACATAGGACATGTAAGGTGATTTTTACTTGTGATTTTAAAAAAATATATACACTGAAACATAACTGAAACAGCTGTCAGCGGATCTTAAAAATTACAGTACTCTAAAAAATCCTGTCTTTTTTATTTCTTGACATTGTAGATGAAAGAGCTGTGTCTAGATCTTTTGTCTCTTCTAGATCTAGTGTCTTTTAATACAAAAAAAAAAGAGGACCAATCTCAATAGGTGCCTTACTAGTGACTATTTTGAATTTTAACAGATCTGTGGCAACCAAGGATTTCACAGCTGTCACTGAGCAGCACTTCATGGTCACCTGGAACCTCATTAACAGGAACAGGAACAAGACTCTTGTGCTCTAAAATCACAAATACTTGTCACTGAATATAAAGAAACATTACTACTGTTACAAGTATAGGAGCAAAAAACCAATGACAAATCCGAGGAGCTGTGAGTGCATCTAATCGTGGCTAGTGAGTACCTATGCTAGCTAGACTCATTATTGAATGAAATAGAACTGTATATACTAAGGATAATATTGTAACAGACAGAATTTGAGATCTGAAGATGTCATTTAAGAGGACGATTTGTCTTGCTCTTGGTAATCCTGAGGCCTACAAAAAGGATTTGAATGGATTTTATTAAACACATTTACATCTTTCAGCCCAAATCTATACTACTGCATAGTCAGGACATGTGATTTAAATCTTCTGACAGAGGGAATCAACCATGGCAAAGAATCTTGATTTACCATTGTGTGGCTGGGCAGGGCACCCCCACAAAATGACTGACGGTCAGAAAACTTCAAATTAACAAATACAAATTTGTTTTGCAAATCAATTTTAGAATACCTAGTCAGACCTGTGGTAAGCAATTATTGATTTAAATGAAAGCAGAAAAGTTTACATGCAAATCAAAACTAAATTAGTTGGTTGCTCATAAATAACTTTCTTCTGTATTCATAAAAATGGTGATAAGAAAGTGAGAAACAAAAAAAGACTGAGAAAAAGACATAATCATAGAATCATTAAGGTTGGAAAAGGCCTCTAAGATCATCAAGTCCAACCTTCAACCCAACACCCCCAGGTCTCCTAAACCATGCCCAGAAGTGCCACATCTACACGTTATTTGAACCCCCCAGGGACGGTGACTCCCCCACCTCTCTGGGCAGCCTGTGCCAGTGCCTGGCCACTCTGTCAGTGAAGACATTTTCCCTAATCTCCAATCTAAAACTCCCCTGAATCAGCTTGAGGCCATTTCCTCTCATCTTGTTACTTGGGAGAAGAGACCAACCTCCCTCCTCACCACAGGCAGCTGCAGAGAGCGATGAGGGCTCCCCTCAGCCTCCTCTTCTCCAGGCTGAGCCCCCCCAGCTCCCTCAGCCGCCCCCCAGCACACTTGTGCTCCAGACCCTGCCCCAGCCCCGCTGCCCTTCTCTGGACACGCTCCAGCCCCTCCATGTCCTTCTTGTCCCGAGGGGCCCAAACCTGACCCCNTGGTGTCATCTGCAAACTTACTGAGGGTGCACTCGATCCCCTCATCCAGATCACTGATAAATATATTAAACAAGACTGGCCCAAAACTGAGCCCTGGGGAACCCCACTAATGACCAGCCACCAGCTGGATTTAGCTCTGTTACCACAACTCTCTGGGCTCGGCCAGCCAGCCAGTTTTTCACCCAGCAAAGAGTACACCTAAGACACATTATACTTGCTTTCAAAGTAACAAACACCTTGGAAGAGATGAAAGGTACTGCCTTCTTTTATAATTTACTATGCATTTTCCACAAGCCACACTTATGCCCACTTCTATGTAACTTAATGAAACCCTCAGAGTGGAGGAGTGGTGCCCACTCTGAATGACTGTGTATGAAACAGGCACAAAAAGGCAAAACTGAGTACAGAAGAATAGAGGAGGTGGCAGATTTTGGATGTATGTATGTTGTGAGTTCACGTGAAAAAAACTCAAAACTAACCTCTTTGTGCCCATACATGAACTCATATTTCATATATGTAGGAAAAAGAGAATAAAACAGGAAGTCCTTTGGCTTGTCAGAACTATTCTCCAATTTGTAGTCCATTTATTTAGGGAAGAATAAGACCCATTCCTTTATTTTTCTTCAACAGCGTTATCTGTTCTGATCCTGAACACTGCTGTTTATTTTCTGTGCAATACAGATGGTGCAACTTGACCTAATCACAGTGTATTTAAAACCAGAGTCTAAATGAATGCTATCACATTCACTACCAACCTTGTAGATTGAGAACGGATTCTAAATCTTTTTACGTAAATTATTTTTTTAAAGTGCCATTGACCCAAAGGGGAGTGTTTCTACTTCTGCCTATAGCTCAAAATCATAAATGCTTATCATGGTTTCTTGTGCTTCTGAACTTAACAGTCCTGAACAATGGATCCTCTGTACAAAACCCAGAATCACTACAAGCTTTTCTCCTAAGCAGCTACTTATGAAGTGCCATGGTCTAAAAATACCACCTCTGCTGGGTATAGAATTAGTTGATTTTGTAAGCTATTTCCACCCCCTGTCTTTTGTCTGACAATGCTAAAGTGGGTACAATCAGTTTTAGTTACCCTGGTGTGGTCTGAAAGTCAAACATTATTTCCTTAGAAACTGGTTTCAAAACTATCAAATCCTGCCCTAAAGCAACCATCTGTGGGAATCTTTCTGATCCGAGCTGAATTAAAGTGATGATCAAGCAGAAACCTGCTTCACACTGCAGATATAGAGGAACAGGATTAACTTTATTTTATTGATTTTTTTTTAATTTCTGGGGTATGTCAGATTTTCACACACATGTGGTAAATTAATGTTGCATCTAATCACAGCTATGGTGGCACCTAGATATATATACTCAACCTAAAGTATATATATGAAGTATATATATATATATATACTCAACCTAAATTTTCCCATGATTATATAGAACAAGTTAAAAGAAAATCTGTCTGTCTTTTCTATTTTCCTACTGTTTATATCACTAATTGATAGTATATGTAAGGGTCTCTTCCCCAGAGGAGATACTAAAAAGCAGATAACCAGTGTTATCAAACATTAATTCAAATGCAACACCTTAGCACTGACCTCATATGCTGTTTATTAATTATATCAAAAAGCAGCTCATCTCAGAGTCAAGCATTTTATAGTCTGGGGAACTTTATTTTGAAGCTCACTACCTTTGGTACATGTTTGAGGGTTTGGTGGGGTTTTTGTCTAGATAAAAAGTTATCATCTGTTCTTCAGCCTATATGCTGATAGTCTAAGAATAAGCATTAAAAAAAAAGTCCATGAAAGTCCAGGGTATGTCTGTTTTCTTGTCAGAAAAAAACACCAAAAAATAGAGAATCTGATGATAAATTGACAAGATAACACTTGTATCTACCCATTTATTAAAAAAAAAATAAATTTTAAAAATGTTTAAAACCCCAAAGATTTCTCCAGATATTTGCACTGTGGTTTGCATTTTGTCGTGTAGTATATTTTTTACCATATAAAGATTTAAAATTGTTCTATACTACATTTTTATTACACCCATCATCACAGAGCTTTAATTAGATCCTCCTTCTCATTTTTGTTACACTGAAAGATATTAAATACAAATTAAGATCCCACTGAGCTTTATTTTGGCTATAGATTTCAATTTCACCAAATCGCACAGTCTATATACATATAAAATCGCTGTGCCACAACACTAGATGATAGATGAGAGGATTCCTTAAGAGCCTTCGCAAACTAAAGCATTATCCAGACAGACAAATGGGTGTATTTGCACTTACAGACTAGGAGATGCATGAAGGAATCATAATACAACATAATTATACCTTTGTCCACAGTAGCTTTGCAAATGCATTTCATTCCTGACTGTCGTTGCCCTCTGTTATTCTGCGCCATGGTTCCCAGGCAGCTGTGTACCCTAATGCCAACTTACTGAATTTACCTTCAAAGCAAAAACTGTGATTCGTACTGAACTCTGCACAACAAAGGATAGCAATAGGAAAGGTCACAAAATTCATTTTCTCTAATGACCTAAGTATGTATCCACATATGAAAGACTACTGCGTTTCATTTGCTCCTCAGGTATTTTTAGTTGCTTTTTTCTTCCACCAAAAGGGCTAAATAATCACATCCGTAACCATTCATTCTGACAGATCTTTAATAAATGCATACAGATGAGGGAGCAAATGACAGATAAGAGATTTAAGAAAATATTTTTTAAAGGAACACTATTTCTTTTATAGTCTTTGAAGAGCATCTGACAGCAATCCACAATGCATGGCAAGCCTTACTAGCAGCAGTATAAAGACAGCAAAGCGGTCCTGAAAATATGACTGGAAAGGAACAACTGTAAACTTATGAAGGTTGAACTTTAGCCTGTAGATCCAGTCCTGCTTGTAAAGAATAGTTAATTATAGATCTTTGGAAGGAACTGGGTAAAAATGGTTCATACATTTCTTCACAGAAGTATGTAAATATATTTGTAATTAAAATGACAGGTGAAGGAACTTGAGAGCTTTGATTATCCAGAAGAGAAGCACCAAAAAAATGTCTCTTAAAAAGCATTCTTTTGTAAAGAACAGATAATTTTTCAGCAGGGCTAAGATGTCTGGAGCAGGAGATACTACAATACAGAAGCTGATTCTCAGTTCTTGCCCATGAATGGCAAAGTTCTGAATAGCTATCTTTCTGAATAGCCTTATTTTGTATCTGCTTCTCTTTATGTTATGTTATAAATCAAATATGCATGAAGGATCTGCCATCTCTTCTCCCCCAGAGTTTTAGCATTCTTTTTGTTCTACCAGAGAAAGTTTTTCTTGTTTTAATATAGAAACACAACATTCTGTGATAGTCAACCTACTGGACAGTAAAACCTCTAACAATTTGTATAAGGATTTATCGTCACTGTACTGAAGATTCTGAGTATTACCTGCAAAACTAAAGAAGGTGAAACAATTGAACTCCCTGTGCTTACAATACATAAGGTGAAAGAAGACAGACTGGATTCAAAAGCAATCAGTCAGCCTTCCCATTTTCACCTTGACCCTTCGGTCTATAGTTTTTACTAAGACCTGCAAATTGGTTTGGGTCCACATTGCCTTCAACAATGAGCTCCTTATGGGAGGCAGGGAGATTGAAGAAACACATTGTAAAAAAACTAGGAACTGCTCCTTCCTATAACCAGTAATTCATTAGCTTCCAGTCTGTGTTTCCACACACACAGATACACCCTGCAGGCAAGGGGCAGGCAATCGTTGTCAGTTGGCGATAGATTGTGATTTGGAAGCATATTGTTTGCCAACCACTGAGTTAAGTCCCTAATAACAACATCTTTTAATTCCTGGCTTATTACAAGTGGCAGCGTGTTGTATTGGTCATTGGGTTTCGACCCCTTAACACTGCTGTGAGATTTGCTGGGTGAGTTGGGGTTTTATTTTGCTTACTATGTGTCTCTTAAGTCATCAGCCAGATACTTCCTGGCACTGTTCCCTCAACAGGGCTAATGAATCATGGCAGTTCATCTCAAATTGCCCAACCCAAACATTTAAATGTCCACCACAATTTACCAATGAACCCATCTGACTGCCATTGGGGATCAGTAGGAGAAACTTATTAATACACATAAGATTTGGCAGCGTGTCAGGCTTAATCTATCACAACAGCTGAGATAATACACTTGTGCCTTCCCCTCCCCTATCCCATGGTGCGAGAAGAAAGCACCAGCAGTGTAACATCACCAGGAGTGCAGCTTTGCTGCATCTCACTTTGTATTCATCCACTTCCTGAAGAGTACTCATTCCTTTCAGCAGAGAAGTTCTAAGCTTTGCAAGAAGTGAAATAAACTTTTTAAAAAGTATCTTTCTGAATCATTTAGGAAATCTATAGCATTCTGATGAATAAACACAATACTCATCTGATTCCCTCTTCTATACTAGAACCACAATAGAACAACATGAGCTAATAACAAGCCTTTAGCTCAATTCACAAATGCAATTTTTTCCAGCCAGAGAATCTAAGTATTACCACCATGAAGTAGCTGAAAGACAAAATGAAATGTCCTAACATGTTGTGGTGGTGCAGCCCCCTGGGCCACTCTGGGATCCCAGAATGAGCACATCCAGAACGAACACAATAGTGTTGTTCTTAGACATAACAACTTGAGCATGAGGCAATCTCTCTCCACACCTGGGCCATCTGCTCCCTGACTTGCATACTAGAATTGTGGCCAGAATGTAAAATATTGACCAAAGCCAATCATCTCGATCCCATAAGTAGCGATCCAAGAGGGAGACCCTTTGACATCTCTGGGACTGCAGCGGGCTGTGTGACCCTGTATCTCCCCCTGGGCTGGGACACCTCTCAGGGTAGATTTTGTGAGGATTGAAAGATCATCTGCTGATGATTTCGTGAGGACTCAAAGGCCTGATTTCGCTGGGTTCACCTGCCGTGCACTGATGAATGCCAACACATAGAAGTGAGTAATTTATGAAACTCATGAAAAGGGAAATTTTATTCACAGGTTAACCTTGTGGTGTGTGGGGGGGTGTGCATTCTGACTATGTATGTATCATCCCTATTCACATAAACCATTGACCAAGTCTGAGACTAAGATTGGACCTAACCACACCTAGACATCTCTCTGAAAGAAGTTTAGAAAGCAAGGGGGTCTATTCAGAACCTCGTGACTCAATGGGAGGGTCCTCTTTATCCCCTGTATCCACAATGCCTCTGAAACATTCTAACTTCAGTATACCTCAATTTTCCTTTGTGCACTTCTTCTATGTAAGTAATTGAGTGAACCTTGCCAAGTGCAAGGTCCTGCACCTGGGTCAGGGCAACCCTGGTATCAATACAGGCTGGGGGATGGAGGGATGGAGAGCAGCCCTGCGGAGAAGGACTTGGGGGTACCGGTGAGCAAAAAGCTGGGCATGAGCCGGCAATGTGCGCTGGCAGCCCAGAAAGGCAGCCGTGCCCTGGGCTGCATCCCCAGCAGCGTGGGCAGCAGGGCGAGGGAGGGGATTCTGCCCCTCTGCCCCGCTCGGGTGAGACCCCCCTGCAGCGCCGCGTCCAGCTCTGGAGCCCCCAGCACAGACAGGACATGGACCTGCTGGAGCGGGGCCAGAGGAGGGCACGGAGGTGATCAGGGGGCTGGAGCCCCTCTGCTGTGGAGACAGGCTGAGAGAGCTGGGGGTGTTCAGCCTGGAGAAGAGAAGGCTGCGGGGAGACCTTATTGCGGCCTGCCAGTGCTTAAAGGGGGACTGTAGGAAGGATGGGGGCAACCTCTTTAGCAAGGCCTGTTGTGACAGGACAAGGGGTAACGGTTTTAAACTACAGGAGGGTGGGTTTAGACTGGATATAAGGAAGACATTTTTTACAATGAGGGTGGTGAGACCCTGGCCCAGGTTGCCCAGAGAGGTGGTTGATGCCCCATCCCTGGAGACATCCCAGGTCAGGCTGGACGGGGCTCTGAGCAACCTGGTCTGGTTGGGGATGTCCCTGCTCAGTGCAGGGGGGTTGGACTGGATGGCCTCTAAAGGTCCCTTCCAACCCAAACCATTCTGTGTTTCTATGATTCTCAAATCTTTAACTAAGTCTCTATGTTGATTCTAATAAATTCCATCAGATTGCTGTTTTAAATAGGCTAATGCTGTTAAGAATTATACAGCCTATACTGTGAACTATCTCAAAAACATTAATAACTGTTAGATTGCTAACTAAAGCTGTGTAACAGATCATATTCCTGACAATTTGGTGTAGCCGGCAGAATACACAAGGTTGTGTTTGTGACAATTTGGTGTAATCAGCCACATCCACAAACCTGTATTTGAGACATATGTAGGTCCAGGTAGCCACATTTTTTTCCCAAAAAGTCTCTAAAGGCAATCTGGGATAAAGACCTTTTCACATGGAAGAGCATTACTGTGCCTTTGATGCTATCTATGTATAGATATATATTCTATACTATGAACTATTACAAATGATTGAAGACAAGTGTTTTATCTCCAATCCAAATGAAAATTCAGTTTTCTCAGAAGAAGCCACTGTGACCAAATGAAATTAACTTTTTTTTCCTTATGGTAGGGGTAATACACAGCAAAGAGAAACTTTTTGATAACAGAAACGTCTCTAGAGACACGTAATGGGAAAGAAGGTATGTTACAGCTCATTTACTTACAGCAGTTATGTGTTAAATTGCAGATGAACTAAAATAGAACATAATTCTTTGAAAAAGGCAGGAGTGAAAGGATTTGGAAATCTATCCCAACAGAATTGCTTTTTGAGTTAATATTTTATGGCTCAGTATTAAAATAATTATCCACATTATTGATCCTGCCTATGTGGTATGGGCATCCAAACAGCACCAAGTAATGTTCTTATTCTTCTCCAGAAGACTAAAACTTGAAGTGGATGTCTTTAACATGTTATTCACAGAAGGGTTATGAAGAGGATTTCTTCAATTACCTTGCAATTCGTTTTCCCTTATGTCAGCATCAGCACAAAAGCTGGAAAAAACATTGTCAAAATGAGAAAATGACTGTGTAAGAATTGTTTGCCATTATCAGCCCCTTCTTTCAGTCATTCCTTCCATGAAATGTCACAAGTTTTATATTCAGAGAGAGAAGAGGAAGATTTTGAGGCTTTCAACTGGGCTGTGGAAGTCATAGCATTTGCCCATGTCACAAAGTGCATGACCAGGCTACATCAGCTGCTTTAGCGTGCAGTGATAGTGTGCTTTTGAAGTAAATCCCTCACTTAACTCAGTTTATCTTGTACTGGTTCACTTTGCAGAGAAATTCTGATATGTGTCAAATAGATTCTTTTGGGAGGGAGCTAAACCAGAATCTCTGATTTGAGTATGCACCAACATTCTCCAGCCCTTCCCAGGGACAGCAGGGTCGCAACCAAAGACCAGTCTTTTGGATAGTTTCAATCCATATGTGTGGTGAGGATGACTGATCCAGCAGAAAAGAACAGATCTAATCCAAAGTAAGATTCCCAAACTGCCTGTAATGTGTAGGGTGCAGGGGCCTCAACACCTTTTTTTTGACCACTGATCTGCTGCTGCTGCACCAAATTACTAGCTAGTATAGATCTCATCCCTGAGAGTTACTTATTTGTAACTCATAAAAAAGTATAGTGAACAGCTGCTGCCATCTCAGAAGATGTCAGAAGAGCACTCATTTTCATCCACAGTTCCAGCTGCTCTTAAGTAAAGTTATCTTTCTCCCATAGAAGAACACTATCTCTGTTAGGAAGGCAAAGGTAACAGTAATGAAAGAATTCCCAGCCTAGACTTGCATTTGCAACCATTTGAAAGCTTACTTCAAAACATGGAAAACCTCACTGCCTTACTGAGCTTTCAAGTTAATTTATATCCTTTCCCCTTACTTTTCCCCTCTTATTTCTCTTAGTTATCCCCAGATTGCATTATTTTCTCAAATGGAAGGACCCTTCTGCCTGTTTCTCCTTGGTGAGTAAAGCCCTCCTTTTTCCCCTCACCCTGAGCATGATGCTACAGAGCTCTTGTTAGAGTTGAATCAATGTATTAACTGAAATATTTAAACACTGCCTTGAAGCATCAACGATCTAACAATTTTTGCCCCTAACCTAGTCCAAGAAACAGTACATTTCTGAATGTGCGTTAACATAATTCAGCTTCTTTTCTTGTAACAGAGTTGGTCTGATTTCACATTGCATCAACACTGAAAGTCATTGCAACTGGACGCGCCCTGTAGGAGATACTTGGTAGGTGCTGGAGACCAGTTCTTTGTAGGTGAGTGATTTTTAGTTCCGGTGAAACTAGTTTAGAGTGTTTTAATTCTGCTGAAATGTGCTGGATCTGCATTCCTGTGTAATTTACTATTTCTTTATCTGCTAAATTTAGAGCACAATGATAAAATGATCCTAGCCACTCTTCCAGTGGGCTCATTTACAATATTGGGACCCTAAAGTCAGCAAGAATATCTTTAAATCCTCTTAAAGCCAACAGAAATATTTTTTTTAACAAAGAATTGGGGCACTTTCATCAATTTGACCCCTAACTAAAGACAACAAAATAGTTATGCATTTTTTAAGGAAGACAGATATTGTTCTCAATCACTATTAAGAACAATAGAAGGGAATATATGAAAAGTAATTAGTAGCTAAGTTTCCATGAAAGTAGCAATCAGGCAGAGAAGGCAGTTGTCGGAGCACAATCAAAGCATGAAGGAACAAAGCAATAGAGATTACTGTGTGAGATTAAGCTAAATTAAAATCTATGGGGAGAAAGATGAAAGTACATGTAACTCCAAGTATAAAGGACAAAGATGTGAGAAGATGCAAAGCTGGGATTCTCCTGAACAAATTAACTGTCAAAAGATCAAAATCGATATACATCAACACTCATACAGAAAACTGACCAATTCATCTACAAGACAGGCACAATGCACTAGGTTTGGTGTACTAACTATTAATGAATAAGGTAGTTCACAGGCATGAAAATCTGAATTAGGTAAGTATTCCACCCAAACTAAGCATATACATCATATACATAAACATGCATGTACACATCTGTATACCTGTATATCCTTCCCAATGGGAGTAATTATTTGTCTTTCAGAATAGGATCCCATGGATTATTTGTTTCTTGCTGTTATAAATAAATCTGCGTATTCTCATCTCTCGATTCTAGGTAGGGTATTCCTTCAAAACTTTTAACATACGTGGTAGCTCAATTTATTCCCAGATCTTGTCAGAAACCCCATCATTTCTACAGCTCCTTTAAAAATTTGGTGGCCTACTTCATGTAAAATAGTTTGCCTTTTCTACTAAAGCTATTGTATCATATGACATTATCAACGAGGTTTTCAACGTCTGACTTGTCTATCTGCAGTCCCTTGCTGTAAAAACTGTGGTACCTCTTGTCCTTTCCGGGTGTTTGGCTCAGCACAGGTTCTGATTCTTCTTGCTGCTATAGCACTGCTGTGTTCAGTCTGGGGCTGCCCCTCTCTTCTCCAGATCCATAAATAAGCCCTTGTATAGCTCGCTGCAACTACAATTCCAGCATCACATCAGAATGGCTACACTCACTGGTGAAAGTTATGAGCCACAACTACTCTTATAATCATACATGCAGAACAAACAGAGCCATGATTTTCAGAAACGTGAGTGATAAAAAGTTCCTTGAAAAAAAAAAAAAAGGCTTTCTGTGTGGTCTTAGGCTGTTATGTATCAAGTTGCAAGGAGAACAAGCTCATGCTGGTATTCACTTAATTCTAGTACTTACATACCTCACTCATACAGGCTGGTTGCCTTTCTGACAAGACACTCTTACCTCTCCAGGCAGGAAGAACTCTATTTCATATCTCAACAGTGAAAGCTCAAAAATATTTAATTCAATTCTCCACTGAAGCCAGTATCAGATAAAAGTTTGAATAATGTATGTGCCTTTAATCCATGGCCCCATTGCTCCTCCAGTCCTGTCTCTACCTTGCTCTTGTTTTCCTGTAGCATTTTGAATCAGGATGGATTATGCATAAGGGATCTTCATGCAGTGCAAGCTATTTGAGAATTTAAACACAGTCCTCTAGCTTAATTAGCCTTCTCCTGAGGTGATAAATGCCATCTTTTGATGTTGCAAAGGAGGTTTATGACCATGATAATAACTGGCATTTAACCATAAATTTCCTGAGTTGCAGTGGTAAAAGTATCATTTCCCTGACTTCACTAATATAACTAAGTGTTAACTCACACTACAGACCCTGCAGGAAAGGTTATGGGAGTAATAACAGCTTTGCTGCACTCACATACCCAAGACACACAGCTAATGACTGTGAGTATTAAAGCTTGTTACAGCTTCTTCGAGACTTGAAACAGGGAAAATCCTTAACTGATAGAATGCCTAAGAAATTCTTAACACTGCTATTCTGCTTGGGATGGAAATCTATCATGGGAAAGCGATTTTAAAAGCAGGGAGCCGATGAATAATTCAGTAAAAAATATGTCAGTAACTGAACAGACAATGGAAGAACTATGGGATTTTTTGTTGTAATCATTAGAGCAGAATGAACAGAGGTCACATCAGCGTCACACAAAACAATGATCAGTTTTAGATAAATTAAAACGGGAGCCCTTTTGACATAGCATCAGAATACAACAAGGGCCATATGTTTTATAATGACAAAATAAAAATCGTTTTTGTATGACAGTTATCCCGCGGAGATTTGAGCCACAAAAATTGTTGAGAGAAAAGGTTAACAGGCCTAAATATATATAAAAATCAGATTTACACAGCCACTGATAAATAGAACATTATGTTAAGATAACTTCACTTTATTTAAGTAAATTAAACTACCCAGGCTAAGTTAAGTGTGTGTGTGCGTTTGCAGATCTACACACATATGTATAGTGGGATGAAAGAAGAAGAGAATGGAATTAATGGATTACTCATCATGATTTTGACCACTGTGTTCTGTTCCTTTATCTCATTTTGCAAAAATTCTGCAATCTGAAGCAGGGGCTTGTTTTGTTTAGGCATTGTAGCTCTTTGGAATACAGAATACATTTTCTTAACGTAAAATTTCGCAACAGACTTCTCTTATAGAAGAAACAGGATAGAAATATTTCCCATGGTTCTCCCTTGTGACTTTACTTCTGATTCTGCCTCCTCTGACCTTTTCCAGATAGTTTGTCCTCCATCTCTGGAAATGTCTCTTTCTAATACTTGGGGTGAGATGGGCCTGCAGGAGGAGGATGTATTACTAATTCTGGGAGAAGTGAAAAACATTCTGGTGACATTACTGGTGCCAAAATCCTTTAACAAATGTAAGTGTTATTTTTACTTTTCCAAGGAATATTTAATGAGCATCAAATATTCACAGAGGATAGATAATATTTAAATGGCATCTTTAAATTATTAAAATGTGCAACTCTCTGGTCGTGATTTCCACATTAAGGCCTACAATACATTTTCATTAAGCACAAACTGTCTCCAAGGTGATATCAAGAAAAAAAGGTTTCAGAATTCTCTGTGCTATTTGTAAGGAAGTTCACATCCATGCCTCTGTCTTCAGGATGAAAAATTAGTGTTCGGATCAGTAGCAGGTAAGATGACAGATAAAATCAATAAACTGGTAAGATAAAGCAAATAAATGTCCACTCAGCCCATCACTTACCCCAGCCTGTGTTCCATTTGGCTAGCCTTGGTGTTAGCCTCTTCCTCTGTAATTAAACAGCAGGTATTGGCATTCTCAGTTATGAGTCTATTCCAACAGGCCAAATATCATTTGGACACGAGACCACAGGTAATTGTATAGGAGATCTAATGCAGACTGTGTATTTATATAATGTTTTAAGATGATGATAAGACAATACAACTCTGTTTAAGGTATCTTTGTGATAAAACTTAATTATGTGGTTTTTCTGTTAAAAAATGTCATTGGAACCTACTCCAACAACAAGCACATTAATTTTCCTCTTCTTTTTCACTTCTTCTCTTGTTTCTGTCAAATTGCTGCTTTGAATAGCTCTGGAATGTTATTGTGTACACTGGGAAAGAGCGGCCTTGTTTCCAACCACCTGAAGTGCTTAAAGGTACAGCTACAAAAATCAGAAGCCTGGGGCATGTAAGCTGTTGTAAAGAGAAATAGAAGCATGCTTGTTTATAGAATATAAATCTCAATAATTAATACTAACTACTGAAGGATGCCGTTGTAAATGACATAAATACTGTGAATTAATAAGAATCATGAATAAAT
Source organism: Anhinga rufa (assembly GCA_013400875.1). Lineage (NCBI taxonomy): Eukaryota > Metazoa > Chordata > Aves > Suliformes > Anhingidae > Anhinga > Anhinga rufa. The sequence continues at coordinate 498 of VZTV01097672.1, read as the reverse complement.
GCAATGGAAGTCAATGCTTCAAAAAAAAACCCAAACCTTTTCATTTCATTTGAAAATTGGAGTTAGTCTCAATTTTTAGTTCTTCATGTATTACCCAGGTTTATTGCTCTTTTAGTAAAAAAAGGAAAGTAAGAAGAAATTCCGATTGGGGTAAAATCGTCTCTATTAAAGTTATGGTTGAGAAATAATAAGAAAAGTAGATTATTAAAATAATAGATTAGCAAAACCAAACCAGGTTTACAAAATGCCAACTTCCCNNNCCCAATCAATGTCTTCTCTATGTTGAAGCTAAAGTTTCTAACAAGCTTCCTACAAAGTTCAGTTTCCTTTTTTCTGTTTCTTTCTTATACATCTAAAATAAAGCAAGCACTGACCTTCCTGACAGCTAATCCTGACTTTGCCTTACTTAACCAGTGCTCATTGAGATTATTCTAGCTCCTCCTCTATCATGTCTATGTGTTGCTAAAGTAAGTACAGAAATCTCTGATAATTTTAAAC
>VZTV01097669.1:9829-24754 GCA_013400875.1 Anhinga rufa | reverse complement strand
GCTTTTGGTGAATTTAAAAATAAATATGGAATAAAGTTTTAATTAAAGGTACTTATTATTAGCTTTACTTAAATATTATTTCAATATTGTATATAGTATCTTATTATAAAAGCATTCTAAAGAAGCTGCTGTTAAAAGTGCAATGCAGCTACACACAGTGTAAGTCAAGCAGAAGCCCACCCACCCCACATTCAATGGGATAGCTATGCATCCTCAGTCTATTTTTCATTCCTTTCATATTTTCTAACATGAAGTACTATTAATGACTACAAATACCAGCTTTGTCGTTAGACAAGTGTTCCATCAATATTTTGTAAACACTCAGGAAATGCCTTTTCAGCAAAAGCAGAGATTTTCAGTCACAAGCAACACCCATCTTTCCAGTCATTTTACACTGGATCATTTTCCTTTAATGAATCCTTGTTAACAGAGACATCTTTAACATCAACGGGAATAGTTGATAAATGCTAATTTAGAGCATCAGAGAAATAAAAGGTTCAAGATGTTAACCAGAAGGTAGGTTTAGACAAGGATCAGAACCTCTAGATATTTTTTCCTCTTATTTAGTTTTCCTGAGTATTATATAATATTTACAATTATCATTACTTTCAGGCACATACAGTGAAGTTAAAAAGAAATTCAAAATTCAGCAACATAGCACTACCAACACCACTGTATTATCCACTCTTTGCTTAGGGACAGACTCTGCTTCTATTTTCATTTGGGGTCCTTCCACTGATATTACAGTCCAAATTTGGAAGCCAGGCCTGAAAACCACCCATAAGCAAACTTCTGCCAGTCTCGGTTCAGCAGTTATCTCACAATGCTCCCAGAAGCATGTCGGCTGCAACTTCACTGGTGCCCACCACTGCCTTTCTCCCACTACTGGGCACTGCCCAGCCAAACCTGAGTTACAGGTTTCAACCAGGCATCAGCTCTAACCTCAGTTGTTAGAAAAGCAACAGTGGCACACACAAACATGAATGCTTACTATGAAAGACAAAGAGCAGAGCTGAATGGTGCAAGGTGAGGCCAGACCAGATGACATTGCTCAGTGAGACATAGTGTCTGTGATGTTTGTTGACAGATACTATTGAGATTATCAGGGCCTAGTAATTTTGGTACTTAATACATTAGAATAGCACTACGTGTTACTATGCTACTGTTCATCACTAAAGCGTAAAGGCATGATGCAAATGTGGAACATTGGCATAGGGCATAGATGAGGAAGAAGAGGCCTCATGGAATTGGTATGACAAAAACTGTCAGAGTACAGCTCAGGTCCTTGAAGAGCTTTGTTGGGCAAGAAGCAAAGGTTTTTCTGTGAAGTGAAATTCTTGAAAAATAAATCATCTGTGCATCTGCTTAGGGTACGCTAAAAACTTGTTGGTAGTGTTCCATCACCGGATGATTCCATGGGAAGACCATAAGAAAGCAATACAGCTGTAGCACTGAAACTCAATGAGCAAGTCCCTTTAGAAATATAACCTCACCACCACCACCATTTTACACAAATTATCTTTAAAGCACTGAAATTACCATCACAAAAAACTCACTGAGGTCAACTAGCTAAGCGGTATTTTAAAAGATTGAGAGAGCAGTGGCTTTAAGACAGGACTGGGATTTTTTGTTTGTTTTGGATTTTTTTCTCCAATAAGCAGAAGAGACAGGAACCTTTATATTTATGAAGATAAATCATGGACTCTGTGCTAGGCTCTCCACTTCTGCAAGAAGGTTGTTCCCAGCTGTTCACAACAGAAATATTAGCATCATCCTCATAAGTAACCTTAGTCCGACACTGATAGACAGGATGGTAGCTTGAGAAATGGTCAGTGATTCCACAGCTATTTCTATATTTTCCATATTCAAACCAGTTTACTCATACCCAGTTATGACTATTTTTTTAGATTTTGAACAGATGCAGTAAACATATATGCATGGGTGCATGCACACTATGCCAGTTTATAATAAACCCCTGCCTTTCCATTGAGAGAGAAAAGCTCACATAAAAGAGAAGAAAATGACAAAACAGAATAGGTTAAAAACCTTTAAGTTCAAATATTTTAATAGCATAAATGTTCTTTAACTAAACCTAAATCTGAAACAGCATCCTTAAAGTAGAAGCACTCTAAGTATTAAGGGGAACACAGTTTCATGAACTGTACTAATAACCATCACTACATTATCACAATAAATGTTGTATTACTTAGCTTCCATTACTTAATAAGCCATTTGTCCAATCAACCATCAACAGACCATAGTGGTATGGCACAGTACATCAATATTTATGTTTCTAAATAGTTTCTTTCACTGAATGTAGTCCCTATTTTTCCACCAAGGCAATCTGAAGAAAACATTTCCAGTATAAACATCTATGAAAAAAATAAACTAGCAATGATGCAACATTTCAGATGAAAAAAAAAAGCAGCTTCCAAACATCATCTCACTTTGCTATACTTTCATGTATAAGGATTTAGGATTTTCTTGCCTCAGTGTTACTCCTCTATTTTAAAAACCTTTCAATAGCTTGGATCATAAAGCCTATTTTTTCTCTTACCAAGATATACAATTCCTTCCTCAAAAACCTGAAAGTATATGAATTTTGTCAGAGCCCTTGAGTCATTAATTCCTTTGCTTATGCTTAAAAGGGTGAAAGAACTGATCTTGTGGGGAAAAGACAAAGACCAAAAAAGCCACACCTAACATGGCACCGAGGCTGTACTGTTCCCAGGCTACACACAGCAACAAATTACTCTCTCAAAAGAAGAATGCAGGTCTTACATGAAGTGGAACAATTAATTTCACGCTTGTCAGCCCAGTCTCAATAGTGTGTTGATTTGAATCAGATATTTGTGGCGCATTACTGCATGCAGCGGACAGTCTTGATGCCTCCTGAGCAGACATATTGCAATGATGACTATCATTGTAAAACAATCCATCAATAAGAGTAATTACAGTATTGATCAAAAAGGCTCGTTGTTCGTATCAGAATCAATTCTCAGGAGTTGCCAGAAACAGAAATATCTAATGGACTATTCCATCACTGCAGCAACTGAAACAGCTAATATTCTGGAAAGCTCTTAATAATTACTCATTGACTCTAGGTTTCTGCTTCAGTGGTTAACGATACCCTGCTTGCTGTTGCTTGAAAGTCAGTCTTACGGGTTGAAATAAGATTCCAATGCAAATTTATAAAGTGCTAACATCTGCAAAAAAATTCAAAAACACCTTATATAATTTCACTGTGTTCTGCTAATCAGAGAATCTAATTATATTTCTTATTACATTGTTTCTGGGTGAGAAACTGCATTCTGGATGCCGACAGCTCATTTTACAGTGGCTGCTCTTACAGTACTCTACAATAGGCAGGGTGGAATGCATTATGGCTCAGATTGTAAACAATAGAAAGCATAATACCATTAATGGGATATTTTCATGTAAGTGTCACCCACTGAATTACAGATGGTGTTGAGATAGCATCAGCTCTTAATGCTGCACTAGAAACCCTAGAAGATATCTTCATAATGTGTTCCTGTTTCATTTCATATTTATCTGTCCTCACACCTAAACTGTCCTACTAGTGCATTGCACATAATTAAGACTATATTAAAATACATTTGCATGCTGATATAACCTTAAATTGCCAATAAAAACGTATCTAAATTAATCAACTGGCACATTACACAGGCACTGCAAGAGGCAGTATTATACCATTTCTAATAAAATACTTTTATATAATACATTAGCATTATCATCAATTGGAAATCACTAATATTTCCTCTGATGTTTGCTGAAGTAGCATTAATTATGCTCATTTTCTTTTGGTATTCATGTACCATCAATGTAATTAATTTGGAGTTTACTGAAGTGTGAAATGTTCTGCCTGATAATAGATTTCCCAGAACCTCGACCTTAAGCATTCCAGTTTTGCTACGGCTAAACATAAAGGTTGAGTTCAATGCTAGAGTATCCTCAATGGTAAAGCAGCAGCATAGGAAATAACAGCAAACTGGAAGTCTTATCAGCATAATATTTTTTTAAAGATTAGCATAAATATTTAGGTATCTCAATAAATGAAAAATTAAGCTGAAACATGGAAAGGCACCAATGCAAACAGCATGCTTGAGTTCTGACTACAGGGTGAAAGGAACCAGGATTGCTTCAATTTGTTTTTAATTGCCAAGAGTATCTTTTGCAAATCATTGAAGGACTTAGGACTGGACTTAATAACATGGAATATTTTGAAGTAAGAATGCTTAAGGCAAAATAAATTATATTCTGCAAAGTAAGAACAGCAAGGAACAATTTTTATATTAAATAACAGTCTGTCACTGATGGTAATGGGGAAACTCCATAAGCTTATATAGGACCTGTTTCACACCCCACTGAAATCAAGAGGAATTTTTTTTTACCCCCGTGTGTTTAGGATCAAGCCTTATAATAGAGAGCTCTCCATATACCAACACAGTGAGAACATCAAATATTTTAAGCATTTAGATATCTAAACATTTTTCTCCACACTGTTCTATTTATATCCTCTAAGTTGTGCTCCACTTAATTCCACGTTACTAACGTTGCCTAGGTATCTTTTTCCTCAAGGGGATTACATTTCCACCCTAATGATATCATCAGAAAGTTAATCTATGCTCATCCAAGATGCTTTAATCATTTCCTGCATCTAACAGCTGGCAAAGTCTGTCAAATGCAATATTTAAAAAGCCTAGGAATCTTAGTAGACAAGCCACCTGACACTACTACTTTACTGTTTTGTAAACTTTAATCAGGAAAGAACTACAATAGTTCAGATACTACCAAACCACTTCTGATAAATACTGACCTTTTAATAAGCACCAACATATTTTTTTAACCCTACAATCACAAGGATGAATGACCAGCATTTTGTACTGTTTCCATTCATCTTGCTTCCTTCAGAAAAGGAAAGCTTGGGAAAAGCTTCTCCAAATGGAATGCTTAAAATTGACAGAATTAAGTTTTAAAAAATATCCCATAGAAACCCAGAATACAAAACCAGAAAAAAAAGATGGCACGCCTTCTTTAGAAAACAGGTATTTTCCTTCCATGCTCCCCTAACACACAAATTGATGCTGTGCTAAGGATGCAGTGTGGTTTAGTGTAGCAGGACGCTTTTACAAGCCCAGACTCCAGATACAGGAATAAAAGCAGCCTAAACAAAAACATTTATTCTGAAAATGCAGGTCAAATTTTATAACAGGATGCTTTCAAAATATGACAATAAAGAGTGTTTGTGAGATAGCTATAAATTATGGGACACAGAATCTACAGGGAAGCTCCCGCAGAGGTAGGTCTTCTCTAAACCAAATGCATGTACTGCACTCAGAATATACATCCTTACATCTTTATAATTTATACTTTTAGTTCATCATAATATTATTTGTTTTAAATCCTTCCTTGAGCAAAAGCTATGCACAGCTGGTGAATGAATGCCATAAAATCCTTGCCCTCTCAAAATAGCTGACAGGGAAAAACAGCTAATGATGCCTGAGGTGTCTGTGTGCCACCGTTAACACAGAATTAGTCCATTCTATTTCAACAAATCACACTTAAAAAAAATTTAAAATGCCAGCGAGATATTGTTCAATTGTTATGTTCTAGGAAAAAAAAAAGTACAACTTCCCTACATTGTTTATATCACTATCATTTAAAACTACGTATTAAAAAGCATAATTAAAAATGCTGACAGTGTCATTTATCACTGATAAAGACAGATAATGTTATTAAGCAAGGAGACATACTTTTAATTTGCAATTATAAGATTTCACTATGATCATAAGCCACCTTCACTAAAAAGCAGCAAAGGATTAGAGTTTGTTTCAGTAGATTTGAAGCAACCCGATCTGCCACAGCATTTCCAGTTTCTGCTCATTTCGAAGGGCCAGAACTCTTGGTAGGTAATTAATGTTTTGAGACAATTTCACAACGTTACTACCTTCCACTAGATTGCATTTCACAAGAGCCAGCTTAGACTAAGGTTTGCAAGCAGGTTGTAAGCCACCTCTTTACAGTTTCCTACCTGAACGTTTTACCAACAGATAGCAATCCCAAGCAACGGAGGCTACAGAAACTCCTTGAAGTCTCCTGTAACACACTGAAGTATTTGCTCTGAGAAGCTCCCACCTACAGTCTATGCAAAGCTATGCAGAATTTGTGACAAATAATCAGAAAAACATTTAAGAATTCTTCGATTTTTTTTTTGACAGATTATTATTCCAATTAATTGTCTTGGTTCTACAGATTTCTTATTATAGATCAAGTTTCATATTATTGCTTCGGAGAAAACAAGACATGGTTTAATAATTACAATTTTATCTTCCCACAACATTTTGTTGCTTTAACTTTTGTTTAATGACACAGTTCCAGTAGAGGCACGCACACTTATGCTGACTGCTGATTTGGGTTTAATGTTGACTAAACAGCAGCTTATTACATACGGAAGAAAATACTCTTCGCTGCATAAAAGTTGTTAGAAACTGCTTGCTTTCTTGAGGCTCAAGGAATACAACAAAATTCTGTCTTGTAATAAACACATCATGTTCTTAGAGCAAGACAGCATGTCTGACATCTCTGCTCAGCCACAGCATAAGCAACCTTCAAAACTGAGAAACTTGCCAGCAGTACGATTGCAAGCACTATGGGACCTGACTGTCCTCTCTGAAAACAAGAGCAAAATTACTCTATTGTAAAATGGGCATAAAATACCACTTATATGAGAATTAAGCTGTGGTAAAACACTTGGCACAACAGATATGACACCATCATATCTGAGTAAGAATATCTTCCCTGGCCTTGTTTCATATGTCCAGGTATACCGGACAACAACAAGGATGCAAGAGAGAGTGGATGACCAATACTTCCAAGAAAACAAGAAAGAAAGAATAAATTGAATAGGAAAAATATAACTTATTATTCAAATATACCCAAATGCTAAAATGCAAAGCCACCAGCATTTTTTCAGTATAGTCACCATTAAACTCAGCAAAATATAATTATATGAACAACAGATATGTATTTTTACATTAATTACAACAACTAGCTTTCTCTCCATCAAAAAGGGTGAGATCAAAGGCATAGCAGTATGCTCTGCGTGTAAACGCATACTGCATTGTGGGTAAATGCATAGAAACCTACACAGAGTTGCATTTGAAGTTCAGACCACTGTTTTAGCTCTCTCTTAACTACTTTCAAGAGCTGAGGTTATGCACCCAATTAGCCAACTCGTGGAACTAGTGTTAAGTTCTGTAGCATCGTGTCATGTTCCTTCTGGTCTGGTTAAAGCAGTTTTGCCAGACTTGCTGTAGATTTTAAAAAGAGCATACTTTTTTAAAAAACTATATTTATAGTCACAAGGGCAAATCAAGTGAAGTTGTTAAGAAATATTTGTTCTTTGAGGATTCTTGCTTCATACACATGGAGCAAGCTTTGTTGGCAAAACCTGCTGAATGTAGGAGACATGCAGATTTTATTGCCTCCCCCATATGAAAATTAACTAGAAGCAGGCGCAGTAGATACAGTTGTCAGATATTGCTCAAAGCTACAAAAGACTAAAACCTATTAAAAGTTTTTATGCAGAAAAGTCGTTGACTTGTATCATATTTCAGTATGCCATGAAATTTGTTAAATTTCAACTTCTAGATTGCCCTGTTTCACTTAATCCTTATAGAAACCTCTACCTTTTTAAGGATGGCTCTGCTGGTTTTGGCTGGGATGGTGTTACTTTTCTTCACAGGAGCTAGTATGGGACCATGTATTGGATTTCTGATGAAAACAATGTTGATAACAGAAGGATGTTTTCATTGCCACTGAGCAGTGCTTACACAGAGTCAAGCAAGGCCTTTTCTGCCCCTCGCACCGCCCCACCAGCGAGTAGTCTGGGGGTGCACGAGAAGCTGAGAGGGGACACGGCCGGGACAGCTGACCCCAGCTGACCCAAGGGATGTCCCATACCAGAGGACGTTATGCCCAGTATATAAAGCTGGGGGAAGGAGGAGGGATGTTTGGAGTGATGGCATTTGCCTTCCCAAAGTAGCCATTACGTGTGATGGAGCCCTGCTTTCCTGGAGATGGCTGAACACCTGCCTGCCCATGGGAAGCAGTGAATGAATTCCTTTTGTTGCTTTGCTTGCGTGCATGGATTTTGCTTTACCTATTAAACTGTTCTTGTCTCAACCCAGGAGTGTTTTCACTTTTACACTTCTGATTCCCTCCCCCCATCCCACTGTGGGGGGAACGAACAAGCAGCTGTACAGTGCTTAGTTGCTGGCCAGGGTTAAACCGTGACATATATAAAACAAGAGAAATGTCTTTTTCTGAGTCAATAAGAGGACATGAATTACTTTTAGTTTTTTAATACAATGATTACTATAAAATGAACATTTTTCTTTTTTTTAAACTGCCTGCTGGGATGATTTTTTTTTCCTCATCAGTCAAGCATCCAGTAAAGGTGATAGGTTCAAATCATACAATTTCACTGGAACAACTGAAGTATGTATAATGTTTGGGCAGATCTGCCCATTCTATTAATTACTCTCCAGTTTTTAATGCAGCTGTTTATGTTTATGAACAAGGGAGTTACAAAATGCAATCTAAGCAGAAAGATTCTGAAAAATAAGTTTGCTTATCTACAAACAAGTCATGATGCAAAGCCATTACTCCATTTCTAAATGGCAATACAATTTCAATTTGGAAGTTTCAGCTTTTCAGTGTACCTGCAATTTCAGAGCTATTTCTCCCTTTTTTTCCAAGTTATATAACCTTTCACCGCTTTTCACAGTGCAATAGAAGTTTCAGAATGGACCAGCTTTTAATGCAAGCATGAAAATTTCTTTTAATGCAAATATAAACCTGTGAATCTAAGCAAAAGTGCAGAATTACTGTTTTGCTCTAAAGGGCAACATACTTTGCTCCTCCAATTGTCCTCAAATGTCTCAGCATTTTGAAATTCTTTAAAAATACACAGTACCAATCCCACTGAAGCTAAAACTGAAAATACCTGAAAGTTTACAGTGCAAGACTTTCATAATCTTCCACCATCTTACCAGAATCAGTAAAAAATTTAAGAATTCGGGGTAGTGGTAATTTCTACTCTACCAGTCATAGACTCATATTCCATATTAACATTAATGGCATTTTTTAGGAAACTTGTGAAAATTGTTTGGAACAAAGCAGGTTCCTCTCCAAAGCTAGCCACAACAACATGAGAAATCTCTGTCCATCAAGACCTTGTCCTTTAGCATGGTGTTTCCTAGTTTCCTCCTTTTGGGAAAAGGAGAGACATGTAAGGAACCTGTAGTTCCCTGGAATTCAGACTTCACTAATATCTGCAGTCCTGCTTGCTTTGAGTTACAATGGGTAAAATTACAGTCTTCAGTAGAAATAGTTTGTAGCATTTAACTGCTTTGCTTTTTATACCTACAGCCACATGAAGCCTTTAAAATTTTTGCCAGAGAAGCAAAAATTTTAAATTAAAATATATATCGTGAGTACTCACATTAATGACTTATACTTCCCTATATGACATTGCAATAAACAAATAATCTACTTATTTTTGTAAAATAATTTTCAGTGCTCATTTTCAGGGCACAATAATTTATCTGCCCATATTCAAGAGTTAGTTTGAGGCTGACACATCTTGGGTTAAACTGCAGTTAAAGGGAAGAAATTAAAAAAAAAGACAAATGGAATGTTCTTGCTAGTATGTACTTGCCACACAAAATATTTCTTGTTATGTGTATGTTGAATAAAAGAATATTGAAAGGCAAGAAATTATTAGTTCTTTAAGTAAGACCGTGTATGCAATACTATTTGCAGACTCATGAGATGGAAGATTCCATGCTTCCAGAAAACTACAAGACCTGCTTGTCTAAAAGCCTAATTAGACATGCAAGCATACTATTTAAGACAGTTTAGTTGGTAAACTACTAAACTAATAGTAATTAAAATAACGTGCTTAAGGTAAAAACTAACAGGAATAGTTAGCAAGTGTCATTTATGTACCTGGTGCTATACTCTAAAAGTACAAGTCTTACTCATTTTCTATACAAAAATTGCCTATGTGGAAGAGACAACTAATAATTGCTCACAGTGACAGAAAAGACATGGCTCTACAATGCATTTAATTGTGATTACATACGGATGTTTGCAGATCAGACAGGGGAGAGACTGAATTAGACTAATTTGGGACTAAATTTAGCCTTCATCTGACACAGACAAATATGCTTTTTTCCAGCATTAACAGTATAGAACATGGTCAGCCTAGGCACCTATAAGCATTGCGCTGCAACCTAGAGCATACCATGCATGACAGCAAAAGCTTTGCCTGCAAATTATTTTTTCTCCTTCCATACCCAGAGCATTACGTTAAATAAGCTGTTCCATTACATTTAAGCCTACCCTTATATAATAAGTCTCTTCAATTCCAGTTTTTACCACATCTGTTACTATGAAGCACACATAAATGCAGATTAATTCAGCTAGTTCAAAGCATCTCTCTTCTTCCAAAGACACATAAACAGTTTTGTTTATTGTCATCCTCTTATCTTTGGACTCTTCTCAACCACGTTGCCAAGATAGATTCTCATGTTATTTCAGCCACTAATAATTTCTCGTTTACCCATCTGACAAGTACTAAATTCACTTGTAAGCTTTAGGACAGTAAACCAGAGAAGCTAAACTAATTAACATCTAATCCACTTTAAACTTTGCTTCACATTGGTGAGACAGCTGGTGTGCTGTGACCACCGCTTATTACGCTAATCACAATTATTTCAGTCTTTCCTAGAGCGCCTGTGCCATTGCAGTGTCCAGCTGTTCTCTCTCACTTTACATTTAGACTGCAGACTTCTGGGGCTAGAATTGTCTTTTCATTGCCCATGTATAACTAAACTTAGACGCTCTAAGAAATATTTTAAAATAATTCAGTAGAACATATGCAGTATGAAAAGTTTATGATTTTCATCCTATCTCAGATTTGTTGCCAGTATTGTTATCCATATTACAGAAGTTATGCAAACAATAAATTTCTCAGTTCAGTGGCTAAATAAATTACTTCAGCTTGGGTCAAGATGAGTTATCCCCTTCTTGTCTTTTCATTTTGAAAAGGAAATGCAGATGTCAATTTTGAAACAGAAGTGGCATTTGGACACACAGTTCGAAGGCTGAATTTTGACTTTTCCAAAACATTCTGAAAATGAAAGAATTACATGTTTTGCATTTTTAAGGACACCATCCCACTACTGAATTAATAATCTCCTGGGCACAAAGGGGAAATATAATCCAACTCTGTGTAAGAGGAAAAGACAGCAACCCCTATTTAATTTGCCTAATCTTTTCTATTAGAACTGTTGCTGTTTCCTGCAAAAGGTGTTGATATTCTCCAAGGATGAGAAAACAGGCTAGTGTTGTGCTAGTTCTTGCTGAGATATTACATGTTAGTAATATGGGAAAAGTTTCTCCTTTCTCTTGTTCAGATTTGTCAGGAGCATTTTTGTCACCTTGTGAACGTTAAGACTGGAAGATGAAAACTGTAAATTTCTTACATAGAGGCTACTGAGATCGCTACCAACATCAACAGCACTACCACAAAGGGGTTGGAAACACTTGGAAGGGACCAGGGCAGCTGCAAGAAGGGCAGACCGATACCCAAGGCTAGAGTTGCCCAATAGAGGCAGCACAGGACCACAGTAGCTTAATGCCCCAGGTGGCATCTCCATCCATCTGTGTTTCTAGGCTAATCATCTTCAAGCCAGGGGCCACTACCATCAGTCCTAAAGATGAAGTACTCACAACCAAAGCAGCCGTTTAGATCTACCCATCACAAAGGATGTTTACAGCTAGAAACACAAGAACCTGTTTGAGCCTTTATCTTTAAAAATGAAAACAAAACAAAAACAAAACACAAACTCAGGAAAAAGCCAAACGAACAAGCTACACTAAAAACCAAAAGTTTAGCTGAGAAACTCAAGCACTTCTAAACTAAGAAAAGCTCAATTTACAGTTGCAAAAGCAAAAGCATTTGAGCTTGCATATGCAAACACTTTATGACGTAAACTTAACTCTGCTTGTCTGTTTCTTTGTGAGATCATGGTGACTTTCAGTGCACAGGATGGTCTTGCAATCTCACAAACTAAGGTTTCAACTGTGCAATTTTCTAATTGTAATGATTCTTTTTATGCAAAATTATTATATTTAATTGCTATTTTATTTCTATTCAGTTCTGATGTTTTGCATCAAGGAAACATTTCTATGGATGCAGCAACATTTTGTAACTCCAGATGTAGATCTGAATCATTAACAGAACCTCAGAAAACCAGACACAAATTCCAACAGCTGAAAATTGCTGTGAATAAAAGTGAAAGCTTCATCCTATGTACTCCTATAAACCTCTTAAGAAAATATACCCCTAAAAAGACTTGCCTTTGCATCTTCCATTTGAAAGAGGAATGCTTAGTGTTTTGATTCTACCCATGGAAATAATCTTCCACAATTTAATGTGACTTTCACAGAAAGGACTTTCTACAACCTGTATGAAGGTAAATAGGTTGAATCTTTGATTTCAAAAGACAATGTGCACAACTAATCTGGGAATGTAAAGATGATCGAAAAGTGGCTTTGTGCTTTTCAAATCCAATGCTCAGCGTGCAAACTGACAGTGACCTAGTTTCTGAATGCTGTCTCCCAGTTCTGTGAAATAACTCTGTACTGGTAGAACTGCAGAAAATACAGCTTTAAAATTTTATACTTGTACAGTACCACAGGAAGTGTCACCAGAGATACTTTGGCAAGTATTGATGCCCTCAAGGTACTTCTGTAAAAAAACCCAGAGGTTTACAGATTTCCATCCCACTGACAAACTGACAATCAGCTACAGCGATTTTATTATTTAAACAAAAGCAAAAATCTCTGTGTTAATGAGATGCATTTGGGAACTTAGGGTCAAACCCTATGACAGTTAACACAGTGAAAAGATATGAAACATCACAAAGCACTTGAGGGGAGTTCCTCACAACATTAATTTTTAGCCTGGCAGAATAATACTCATTATAAGATCCCACAGATGAAAACTAATGTACTGTGAATTTTATACCACTTCATTATAATTCAAATGAGTTTTTCTTCCTTCTTACATTTTCATTGTCTGATATACTAAAATACCTCTGCTCCTTTTATAAAGCATAGGAATAGTGTCAATGTTCATCAAATAACATATTTAATAAGTAATATTCAACAACTACATATGGCTGAATATTATTGAACTATGCTATGCTACAAATTTGTCGTTTCATGGCAAAATATTACTTATATAGCAAGGCAAAGAAAAACTAAAGAGGCAAGTGTTCTTTTAGGGGAAGAAAAATTCAAACCTTTTATATAAATCGTGCACTGTTCTAAACATTGATGCTTTTTATGAAAAGCATTTCAAAGACACTTTGAAACTTTCAACATTTATTTTCAAATCCTCAAGTCTTACCTCCAAAATAAGCACAGTCAGTACATTAAGTCACACCCCAGCTTTTTGTAAGCCACTGGTAAAATTTAGCCCACTACATTTTATACAAATTTACAAACCATTGTACTGGACCAACCACTTCTGGATACCCGATAGTTACTCAGCACCTTCCTTATTTTCCAAGGTAAAAAGTCAGTTTTGCTGCTGTTCAGAAACTAAAGAGACATTTTCAGTATTGGTATCTCTTCTCTCTTGAGACCTTAGTCTTCAATGTAGGTTGCAGTCTATCACAAAAATATTAACCTAATTACTATAATCATAAAATTAGGTTGACAAACTATTTTCCTATGCTAATTTGCACAATCTCAACAGTTCACTCCCAGTCTCTTGACATTTTATGTGAAGAATGTAAAAGGTACTGAGTTTCTTCCAGTGCTACTGAAAACAAAACAATTTCTGTATCACACCTCAGAATGGCTATTTTCTTTAATCTCAACTCAAAATCCTTCATATTCTATTGCTCCCCACTTTACCATGCTTACTGGAAGCTCTGGGATTTTCTGTACAAAAGTAATGCCTTTCATACCTCTTCAACTGTTTACAGTAATTTTTTCCCTTGCTTTTCAGGGAGTGTTTTTGAGCAATAAATATAAAGCAAATTTACAAAGGAAATGAAATATAATTTATCCCACAACTACATGTTTGCTTTTACACAGATTTTTTTCTTTTAAGTAGGGTCAGAACCTTTTAAATGAGTCCTGACAGCTCAGACAATTTTCCTCCATCCTTAAAGTCCCTGTGCATTCTTATCCATTGAAGTCCCAGTCTACCCATGAAAATTTGTCTGGGCAAGACAGGATCCAGCCTGACTCTTGGTCAGTAGTACAAGATACAGCATTTTAAAATAATTTTCAATGTTTCCTCAAAGAGTCTGCAGAGGCCAAGAGATTTGCAGTTCAGCTTTCCCCTCTGAGTTTGCCTGTAAATTCTAGCCCCTTCGACCAACAATCTCCACCCAGTGATGCACATCAGCATCATTTCCTCATCAAGGGCCAGTGTTTACTGCTGTGACAGGCAGCATGGCTTTGAATAGGCTGGCTCACAGGCTGTATGCAATGTTCATTTACAAAAAAGAACAACAGAGTCTAGTGTAACCTGCTAACAGCTGGGAGACTAGGGAGGTGAAGGGAGATTGCTCCTTTTTAGAAAGCCATAGGGTAAGCAGCTCAAGAGTAGTGAGTGGTTGAGTGGTCTCAGCAAAGAGCTGGTGGTCTCTAGCTTAACCAGAGACACTGCTGAGAGGAGACCACTCTTCTTCACTTTACAAATACTTCAGTGAAATTCATAAGGGGAAGATTAAGCCATCAGCATGCATGTCAGAGTCCCATCATAACAGTCTAGATAAAAGTATTAAGAACATCGTGGTGCTTTCGGAGCACATC